>CANSNZ010001469.1:4630000-4926254 GCA_947646795.1 Beta lomatogona
AATTTAGTCTCAAAGAGGTTATAAAAGAATCACAAGTCCCTCTAGAAAGTGTGAAAAATCAGGAAGCTACACTGAAAATTTGGTAAACAATGAGAATGAAAATGTTGAAATCCTTGAGTATATTATCCCTATATGAAAACATTTTGTAAAATCCATTGTTTATAAACTCGTATCACTAAAAATTATATATTACAGATTTGAAGTTTGAATGATAATTAAAAAGTTAGGGACCCAATTTTAATCTTAGAATCACTAGTGGAAAAAACGCTAAATGTCACAAGAAAACCGCTGCAGTCCTTAAGAATACCGCAGCGGTAAATCGTTGTAAAATTTGGGGGGAAAAGGGAGAACATAAACCGCTGCGGTCTACAGAACACCGCAACGGTTAAAAGAAACTGTTGCGGTTGTCAGTTAACCGTTGCGGTTTTCATAACCGCAGTGGTTTATTTATTTATTTATTTTTCCTCAATCCCGCGTGAAATTGGTCGAGTTGATTACAATTTTTGTGCGAACACTCCTCTGCACTCCCTCCTTCCTTAGGTTCGAAGTTTGAACTCCCTCCTTCCTTCTCAATTTCCTCCACGCTTCATCGACGCACCACCGCCGCACCTCCACCGCCGCACGTCCACGCTTCATCAACAACAAACCCTAGAAGCTCCCTCCTTTCTTTTCATCAACAACAGGAATTGCCAGCGTCCTCCTCCGCGGTTGCACCGTGCGTCTTCCTCCGCGGCTGCACTGTGCCCTAGAAGCTCCACCGCCGCACCTCCACCGTGCCCTTAACACCTACATTCCTCCTCCTCTTCTTAGGTGCCTAAAATTTGTCAACTTTTATTGAATCTCATATTTGAAGCTTCAAGTTTTATAATTAATTGTAGTTTTATGAATAATTGTCAGTGAAATTAGGTTGTATTATAGTTAAAGGTTGTATATCTGATTGATTTGAGTTTATTTGATTTTATATAAAGTAGTTAGTTTGATTTTTAGGTTACAAAACTAGGGCTTTGTTGTGGTTGTTGTTGTAGTTGTACTACTTACTAAGTAGTTAGATTTGAACTTTAAACGTTGAATATGATTGTTGGTTTAGCTATTTAATTAGTTTAGTTTAGCTTAGTTTAGTTTAGTATTGTTTGATTTGCTAATTTATACCAATCTTAACTTTATACTTTGTTGTTGATTATTGAAGCTAGCTAGTGACGGAGTGTTGAGCTCGATTTCTCTATTGACAACCTTGATATTGGTATGTTATCACTCATATTTAACTTTCTTTCATAGTAAATTGGTTTATATGTGCAAATGTGTATATATTTATCGTTGAATTGAGATTAGATGTAAAATGTTTTGTTGTTTTTAAAAGCCTATGTTTGCATCATCATATCATATGCCTAGATACCCGTTCGAGACTTACTCATTAGGAGTAAGTCTTGAATAGTCCCCGGTTTGGGACTGTTCTTAGATGTTTAATCTCACTTAGGTGGTGAATGTATGCCTTTAGTTCGATTCGAGAGGAAAATATTGGCTCGTCATTTCCCTACTTTTGTTCTCTGGGTACATATGTAGATATAAATAACTATATATCTACATCATGTACTTGGAGAAATGTAGGGAAATGCTGCCGGATTTTCCGTAGATTCGAACTAAAGGCAATACATTCACTAGTGGGATTAGACATCTAAGGATGGGTTAGGTTGGAGTGATAAGGACCCTTGGAAAGCATGCCTAATTTCATTAAATATATATCGTGTATAAACTCTAATAATGTAGTGAAGTTCGTCATTGACATGGGGTACTTGTTGCTTGTGTTTAATTAGAGCTAGGTTTGGTTGAAATGAATCGTGCATGGATGTATGGTAGTCGTGACACGTGTGAATTCGTGGATGGGGTCTTTGAATTTTGTGATGCTGCATTAAGTCATCGGGTTGCAAAGGGAACCGAGGGGTTTTATTGTCCTTGTGTTGATTGTGGTAATGTGAGCATCGTTAGTAGCATTGAGTCGCTTCGGGAGCATATATTTTGTCGCGGGTTTAGACAAGACTAATATGTATGGGTTTGGCACGGTGAGGAGGGTATATATGATGGTCGAAATGCCATTGTTAACGATGTGCATGAAGAAGGTGAGTTTGATGTCATTGAGAATGACAACATCGAGGATGAATATGAGGATATTGAAGTAGAGGATGATGATGATGAAGGGGATCATATCGAGGAGATGATGGCGGGGGTAGATCATTCTGGGAAACAGCCTCGTATTTTTGAGTGCATGGACGAGGTATCTCGGAAACCGTTGTATCCCGGTTGTACGAGGTACACCAAGCTGACGGCCGTGATAACACTCTTTAATATCAAGACGAAAGCTGGTATAAGTGACTCTTGTTTCACTTCCTTGTTGCAAGCATTTGGTGATATGTTGCCGGACGACCATGAACTACCCAAGTCGAACTACTATGCTAAGAAACTGATGTGTCCCTTCGGTTTAGAGTATCAGAGGATACATGCTTGTCCAAACGATTGTTTGCTATATCGAAATAAATATGAAAATATGGATGAGTGTCCTCGATGTGGGAAGTCGCGTTATAGGCGCGCAGGGGTTGGTGATAAGAAAGGTCCTCCAGCAAAGGTGATGTGGTATCTTCCGGTTATACCACGATTCAAGCGCATGTTTTCAATCAAAAAAGATGCAAAGAACTTGAGGTGGCATGCAGAACGAAGGAAAAAAGGACAGTTTTCTCAAACATCCGACGATTCTCCTAAGTGAAAAGGTATCAATCATTTTCATAAGACCTTTGGTGCCGAGGACAAAAATTTGAAGCTTGGCCTATGCACGGATGGAATGAACCCATTTGGCACTCTTAGTTCTCAACATAGTACGTGGCCGGTTTTTCTAGTTATATACAACTTGCCTCCTTGGTTGTGCATGAAACGCAAATACATCATGTTGTCGATTCTTATTTCAGGGCCGAGCACACTCCCCCGCACACCGCCCCCGCACACTCCCCCGCACACAGCCTCCACCCCCGCACACTGCCCCCGCACGCCGCACACTGCCCCCACCCCTTGCTCCCCCGCACACCGCCCCCACCCCCTACACACACTCCCCACCCCCTCGCTCCGCGCCGCACAGTCTTGCCCCACCCCCTGCTGCCGCCGCTTATGATCTTGAATTTGTTTTTTTTTAAAACTTATCGTTGTTAATTACTCTATAGATGGGGCTCAAGCAAAAAGAGGTTAGCGGTGAGTTCACTCCCCAAGGCAACAAAGATGCCCTTTATGAGACTTTGGGAAAGGACCATAGTGGACGTTTGAGGGGTTTTGGTGGTATTTGTCTAGGTGTGACAAAAGCGTATTCTAAAGATTACTCCGTGGGTACAAAATCACGCTCTCAACCACATGATATGGAAGCTACGACACAAGCTATTCGGGAGAAGCTTACGGAGGAAATTACGGAGAAAGTCACGGAGAAAGTGACGATGAAACTCACGGAGAGTTTCAACGTGGTCCTCTCACAGTTTGGTTTACCGGCGATACATCAACCTAAACTGGATCGTCTTTTGGAGGACAAAGCTAGCTCGTCTTTTGGGTAACTATTATCCTTATAATTTTTAAAACTAAGTAACATGTTATATTCTGTAATTGCATGTTCGTAACCTCAATTTCTTTTACTTTTTGAAGGAAGAAACGCCTTGCCAGCGTTTACTAGATGTAAAAGATGAGGGTTTGATTGTGGTGGCTGTAGGAAATGCACAACCACGAAGTGAACGAGCAATAGTCCATCATGAGCATGTGGACAATGAGCACTTGGCGGTTAGTGTAGTCACCATTACTCCTGGTTACGAAGACTTTGCTATTTCGATACCTAAACCGTCAATTGATATAAATGTCTTGACCGACGCTCGTGGTGGTTATGTGTTGTGGCCATCGGTATGGGTGAGGTTTTCAGACGAGGTAAATTGAAGCAACTTAAATCCATATTCATAATGATTTGTTTCATACCAATTAACTAACTAAGTTGAATGTTTTTACCGTTGAATTATTAGGTTTTGGAGAGAATAAACAAGCCTAAGGAAAGCAAGGCGGACTCACCTCCTCTAGAGAAGGCGAAGAAGGGTTCAGAGAAGAAGGGTTCAAGCGGGCCAAAGAAGGCAAGTTTGGGTAAAGGAATGCAAGATTCAAGTCACCAAGAAAAATCAACTAGAGATACTTGGATCGAGAAACCAAAGATCGAGTGTCTCACTAAGGCATGCATATGGCTACATGCAAATGCGCGTGATATGTCGGATGATGCGCCTCTCGAGGTGAATTTGGGTACCACGCAATTCAACTACTTTGAGGATACATCGACATGGGTGTCTAAGGGTGATTTGAAAGAGTTCTTTTGTGGAGAGATGTTGAATGTTTCGTTGATTCAAGTCTTCAAGAGGTAAAACATTTGTACTTTTGAAGTAAATAAAAATGCTTTGCAATATACAATAATATATTTATGTTACGAAGTTGGTTGTGCTTTAAAGATTACTCCAAGATGATCGTTGTGGACGCAAGAGCATACAAGAGCAATTTGGGTGGTTATGTCCAAATTTCACCCGAGTCGACAATTGTTTGCAGAACACAAATGAGGTGAAGAAGTATATTTGGCTATGTATCAAAATATCTCTACGTGCACAACATAGGTTCATACTTGCCCCTTGTTTTGAAGAGTATAGTTCTTAACCTTGTATCTATTTTTACCACTTTAATTATCATTATATATACAATAGAAGTACTCACATGATTGCTTCCTAACTTTTTTGGCATTTTAGTCTCCATTGGTCGCTCGTTGTGATTTGTCCTTCAAACAACACAATATATCATTTTGATTCTATAGCTCAAGATCCACCACGACACTTATTCCTCAAATCATGCATAAATAGGTATATTTGTTATTTAAAATGCTCAGCATTACACTTTTTACTAATTTCATTCTTTGGCCACTTCTCACATGAAATTAACTTAACTACAGTTATTTGAAGAAATTTAAGAGCACGGGAAAAATACCTGAATGGAAAGCAATGAAGGTAATACATATTAGTTAAGCTACTTCTTTCTTTTAGCAAAAAACAACCATGTATGTTTCTTAATTACATGATTTTTTTATGTAATTCTATGATTAGTGTGCTCAGCAACCGGGGGGAACCGACTGTGGCTGCTATGTGTTGAGGTTCATGTTCGATATAGCCTCAAGTTGCAAGGAAGTCGGGGATATTGAGAAGGTATATACATATATAACTAATATATGTAGCTTAATTTAAAGTCGATTTTGGCCTCTTAAGCTCAATTTCTTTAGTTTCCCGCATTCAACAACATGTTAGGTCATCTACACTTCTAACAAGTACATACATAACTATTAGAATCAATTAAACTCCACTCATATGCGTTGAAACCCATTTTGGGTAAATGTATGTCATTTGGGGCCGATTTTAGCCTTTAAAGCTCAAATCACTTAGTTTTGTTTTCTTTCCGCATTTAGCCGCATGTTAAGTCATATATAGATCCAATAGGTACATATATAACTGTAAGAGTCAATTAAACTCCACTCATATGCTTTGAAGCCCATTTTGGGTAAATGAAGGCCATTTCGGGCCGATTTTGGCATTCGAAGCTCATTTCACTTAGTTTCTCGCATTTAGCCACATGTTAGGTCATATATAGTTCCAATAGGTACATATATAACTATAAGAGTCAATTAAAGTTCACTCATATGCTTTGAAACCCATTTTGGGTAAATGAAGGCCATTTCGGGCCGATTTTGGCCTTCGAAGCTCATTTCACTTAGTTTCCCGCATTTAGCCACATGTTAGGTCATATATAGTTCCAATAGGTACATATCTAACTATAAGATTCAATTAAAGTTCACTCATATGCTTTGAAACCCAATTTGGGTAAATGATTGTCATTTTTAACCGATTTTGTTTTGAAGCTCGATTTCTTTAATCTTTTTAGAGTTATCTAAAGTCTTACTCAAACTAAAAATGATACTATGTGTGTTTCCTTATGTTTAAGGTATTCAACCAAAGGGAGAGTTCTTTCACCACAACCGAGATAAACGAGGTTCGGGGTTTGCTAGCACACTACCTTACCTAAGTTTGCATGTGAAGATGATGCAGCGACTTTGAGCTTATTTGTTCTTATTGTGTTACTTGCTAGTTATTTAGGTACAATAATATAATTGATGTTTATTTTGGATTTTAGTACTTGGTACAACTTCATTTGTAGTACATTCTCCAAATTATATATATATATATATATATATATATATATATATATACATATATATATATATTCATTTGACTTGTATACGACGCGCTTGTGGGATTTGTGCCAACTATAGCAGGTTAGGTACAATAAAATATTATATATATACATATATATGTATATATATGTATATATATGTATATATATACATATATATGTATATATATACATATATACATATATAGAAGTGAGTTCATATGAGAATGCATACTTACATGAGAAATGAGAATGGGTTCTACGCGTTATAACTCTAATGAACAAGTGATGTAACTCTAATGAAAGAGTGATGTAACTCGAAAAAAAGAATATTAGAAAAAAAAATAGGCTCAAATTTTTTTCGGAGGTATAACTCTAATGAACAAGTGTTCTAACTCTAATCCAATCCTGTGGTTGAGATTCATTCTCATTTCTTATGTAAGGAGCATTCTCATGTGATCTTGCCCCTATATATATATATATATATATATATATATATATATATATATATATATATATATAACACTAACTGATGCGGTTTACTAAGAGAACCGCATCAATTAATGTTCCAATGCATACAAAAATGTTGGCGGCAAACACAAACTGATGCGGTTCACAACCGCAGCAGTTTTTTTATTGATACTGCTGCGCCTCCAACCATTGCGGGCCAAAACCGCAGCGTAAGCCCGGTTATGACCGCAGCGGTTGGACTTTATTTCACTAGTGAATAGGGCTCCTAAAATCTTCAAAACGACCCTGGTATTTTTGAACAAAAATATTAGAAATGGGACCTTTATCTGTACTAGCTGTTGCATGGCTCGCTAATGCACGCGATACCTAAAACAATGTAATTAAGATATTGAAATAAAGATAATTGTATTTAGAATATTGAATGCTAATATATTATACTAAGATTTCGAATGTTTTTGCTTTTAGTTTTTGTCTTCTATTATGAGAATGTTAAGTAAGGCATTTGTACGTGGTTCATAATTTTTTAAAAGATCCATAATGACAAAAGCAAACAATGGGGAACCATGTGAAGTTGAAGGAAATATTGTTAGCAAATACCAAACTTTTGAATACTTTTTTGAAATAAATACCTAGATTGTCTGAAATTTTATATAAATACCGACTATCTGCCATTTCTTTTGGAATCACTATCACATAATAAATTTTCGTAAAAACATTAGTTTTGCTCCGCTAGTGGCATGCGAAATTACCTTTTTACCTTCCATTAATCTCCTCCACCACCACCACCAAAACCCCACGAAACTCACTACCCTTGTGATCCCTTCCTCTCTCCTAACCACCATTATGAGGTGGTGGTGGTTTTGTAGTTGGTCAGTATTGTGAGGTGGGTCGATTTTTTGGTGGGTGGAGGTGGTTTCGTAGTTGGTTAGGTGGTGGGGTGGGAGGATTTTTGAGTGGGTGGAGGTGGTGATGGTTTTGTAGTTGGTTGTGGTTGTAGGATGGGTCGATTTTTGGGTGGGTGGGGGTGGTGGTGGCGACGGTGGCAAGCATGGTTGTTGCATGTGGTAGGGGCGGCGGTGGTGGTGGGGGAAGAGCAAAATCGTAATTTCACGTGCCACTAATAGAGCAAAACTAACATTTTTTGTAAGATTCCGTTAAGTGGTAGTGATTCAATTAGTCAACCTTGGTATTTAAATAAAATTTCAGACAACCTAGGTATTTATTTGAAAAAGTGCCCAAAGTATGGTATTTATTAACAAATTTTCCGAAGTTGAATTAGTAAAGTTTGTGGGTGAGGCTTTTGTTTTTTTTTTGACATTGAGAAAACTTGCATTAATTAAAAAAGGAAAAACTACCTAATGCTAATTAAACAAAAAACAAAGCAAACATAAACTAAAGGAGCTTCATTTGCTCTTACATACTCTACGAAACAAAAACAAACTATTACATGTCCAGTCCAAATTAAATAGTCTCGAACGATGGTAGGTGGGGTTGGGTTGTATGTCTTGTTGAAGAAGGCCCGATATGAGAGGGAACCTGTTGAGTGACGAAACCAAGACGATCTTCAAAAGTAGATTGTCGCGTCTTATCTAGTAGACACCAATGTCTGCTAGACGATAAATCCCAAGGTCCTTGAACATAAATATCTTCCTGGGATTCTACTGATTGAACTACCATAGAAGTTACATCCTTTGGTGACTTCTGACCCTTCAACGAGGGTTTCCAGAGTTTAGTCTCACGAGATTGAAAATCAAAATGTGCGGAGGTCGAAACTTGCCCCCAATAAAATTGGAGGGCCTCCCACAAGATGCATTTTTGCAGTGTGATAATTCCGGAATTCATCACATGAACTTGGGGAGAATTATAATGAAGCAATTCACCTGGACTACAAATCCTAAAATCCAACCTTACAATCTATAAACCAGAATATCAACCACAATAGATTTAAAGTGAGAACCTCCACTCATCTTACCCAATACCCGAACCCCTACAGTTGCATACCTCAAACCATCGGCAACTCCAAGAGTTAAGGTTCTATCAACCAGATTTCCTAGATCCTCCTTTGTCATAGGAAACCGAGAACCATATATTGCCTACCTATCCTAACTAACTAGCACCCAAGCACAACCATACTCACAAGGAGAAGGGTAATTGGATATGGATAAACCTAAACTAAAGCTAAAACAAATAACATAAAAGAAACAAACGACCACCTGAATCATAAAAACCACGCCTGCAACAACACCACACTACCTTCAAAACTGCACGTAGCCTTCACGTACCAAACAATTGATTCCTTAGTGAACTGACAACGAACACTAGCTGGGAACGGGGAAGGGAACACTAAAACTAAACTCGAACCTAGAACAGGGGACGGGGAAGGGGAAACTAAGAACTAACCACCTCGAAACTAGAACGGGGGAGTGGAGAAGGGGAACCTAGGATCTAAACACCTCGAGAACCGAGAACCGAGGAACGGGAAGGGGATACCTAAAACTGGAAACCTAAAACATTGATCTTGTGGAGCGGGGAGGGGAAGCACTTTGGCGCCGGGGAAGCGGGGGAGGGGGTGAAGGAGAAACGCCCTAAACTAGGGAACGGGACCGACAAACAGGGGATGGCGGAAGGGGGAGACAAACAGGGGATGGGTATGGGGACGACAAGCAGGGGATGGTGGATTAGGGACGATGAACAAAGGGTGAGGAAGAAAAGGCCAGCGGCGGCGGGCTCGGCGGACCGGAGGGTGGAAGTAACGAAACTAACCACAAACAGAGGGCCAAATCGGAAAAAGGAAAAGGGGGGAGGGGAAGGGGAAGGGACCGACTGCCATCGTTAGGAGCCTGAGGCGGCTCACACAACGATCAAGCCCCTAGGGATACTTGGGTGGTGTAGGTTTGCGGCGGAGAAGCTTTCAAGGTTTGTCAAAGGAAAAGTTTAGAGAGAGGCAAATAACAACAACTTTTTGGGGTGAGGCGTTTGATAATGCTATTTAGATTGTATGTAGTGTGTTTGATAATATTGATTATTAAGTAAACATATCGAAAACAATGTAGCTTAATTTAATTACTTTTAAGGTAAGTTATTATTAAACCAAGACTATGGAAAAAAGCATAGGTTAGAGGAAATTGAATGATGTACCCAATTCCAATTAGGGAGCAAAGACTTAGAATTGAAGAGAAGAAAAGGAACATGTACTTATGTAACACCCCGATCTTCAAAATCATATAATAAATACCTTGATATAATAAACTCATAAATTAACTTGAAATTTTAGCAGAGTTTCCTCTGTAAATTGGACAATCCAAACGCAGAAATTACTTTAAACCTGTTTACAAACTCAACAAAATATAATATTCTCAATATCAAGACCCAAATCATCAACGCTTTTGCGGAAATAACCTCAAGAGGGAATCAAACCCAACTAATCTATTCAATATTACAAACCCATCTAAGAGAACTTGAAACTTCAACAAGAATAACAAAACCTATATACATGAAAGAAGGATGAACCGGATGACATTATCTATTTCAAGGCAAGGCTTGTGGTAAAGGGGTTTTCACAAAAAGAAGGGGTTGATTAGTAAGAGATTTTTGCTCTGGTTGTCAAGTTAACCACTATTAGAATCTTGTTGGCAATAGTGGTTCCGAAAATTTTTTTCTTGAGCAAATGGATGTGAAAACGACGTTTTTGCATGGGGATTTGGACGAGGATCTCTACATGAAGCAACCGGGAGGGTTTGAAGTTTCGGGTAAAGAGAACTTGGTGTGCAAGCTCATGAGGAGCTTATATGGGTTAAAACAAGCTCAAAGGCAATGGTACAAGAAGTTTGACATATTCATGCTAGGAAATGGTTTTGTGAGATTGGATGGAGATAATTGTTGCTACTTTTAAAGGTATATAAATGGTTGTATCTATTTGGTTCTCTATGTTGATAATATGCTTATTGCGGGAACTAGCATGGATCTTGTGAATAAGTTGAAGGAAAAGTTGTCAAAGAAGTTTGAGATGAAAGGCTTAGGCGAGACAAAGCAAATACTTGGCATGAGAATTTTGAGAGATAAATCGGCGGGTGTATTAAGGCTGTCCAAGAGGAGTATGTCAAGAAGATGCTAAAGAGATTTAACATGGTTGATGCAAAGCCTTGGAGTTCCCTTCTTTATATTGATCTCAAGTTGTCAAAGGAGGATTTACCCAAAACGGATGAAGAAAAGGAGCAAATGGCCATTGTTCCTTATGTTCGACCGTTGGTAGCATGATGTATGCTATGGTGTGCACAAGGCCCAACATCGCTCTTGCAGTGGGAGTTGTGAGTAGATTCATGGCAAATATGGGTGAGCAACATTATGGCTCATGAGGTACTTGCTAGGTACTTCTTCTATGGCTCTTTGCTTAGGGAGGAAAGGGGTGATCTTGGAAGGGTTTGTTGATGCCGATTTTGGGGGATGTGTTGATTCAAGCAAGAGCACTTCGGGGTATGCTTTCACTATTGGTGGTATAACCATTAGTTGGATGTCCAAGCTCCAAAAGTGTGTCTCCATGTCTACTACTGCGTCCGAGTATGTGGCTTTGTGGGAGGCGGGAAAGGAGATGGAATGGTTGAAGAATTTCCTTGAAGAAATGGGCATAAAGCAAAAACAATGTCTGTTCCATAGTGACAGCCAAAGTGCAGTTTAATTGGCTAAGAATCCTATGGTTCACTACCGAACCAAGCACATAAAGAGGCACTACCACTACACTAGGAGTTTGGCGGATGATGGTTCTTGGTTTTGAGGAAGATTGCCGGTTAAAAGAATCCGGCAGACATGCTCTCTAAGGTGGTACCTAGTGAGAAATTGATGTGTACGACCTCAATTGGTCTCCATTGCTAGATAGAGGAAGTAAGCATCTTTGGTTATAATGAGTTTGGATGGTGATGATTTTAGGGGTTTGTATATGGTATTGCATTGGTGGTTTTAAATCTTGTTTGTCCAAATCCCCAAGTTGGAAATTGTTGGGCATGTGTGGAGTTTCTGCGAACATGGCAAAGTAACACGAGCAAGCTCGTGCACACAAGCAAGGAAGCTCGTGCACACGAGCGAAGATCACGAAGTGCAGGGGCCTGGGCGGACACCTCTTCAGGCCGAGCGGGCATCACAGCTCAGGCGAGCTGTCACAGGCTCGGGCGGGAGGTCAAGTGCTGCAAGTTCTGTTCTTCGAGCCAGAATGTGGTAGTGAGTTGATGGTGACCCCTCCCCCCCGACGGGCAACTTGTCCTGTGTGGGCTCCTCCTAGCTCGTGCGTGCATTTATTTATGGGGCTCGAGGCAGGAACTTTGGTGAATGTCTACCTCGGGCGGGCTATGTATTGGCCTGGGTGGGCGTTTCTCCGCGCTCGCGCTCGTTTGGGTGAATGTGTCACTTTTACGAGTTTGAGCTTTAATCTCGACCCTTAATATTTTCCCCCTTAGACTATAAACCCCCCTTTTTCATGTTTATGACTACTATTAACACAAAGTGAGATCTTCTTAGGGTTTAGTGAAAGAGGAGAAAGAAAATAGCATTAAACTCATCCATTAATGGTTAGAATCATTATCCATTGTTACCATTAATAAAAGTTGCTTGCTTGGTTGGTTTTTTTTCCCGGTGCTCGGATTTTCCCACGTTATTCGGTGTGTTTTTCATTGCTTTCTTTATTGTGCTTAGTTTCATCAATTTTCATTAGTTATTGATTAGTGTTAATTGCAAGTAATTAGTGTTTTACTTAGTCTAATTCTCAACAAGTTCATCCTCAAACTTTAAATCGACAAATAATATACATTTTAAACTTTCAAAGGATTTCATATGGAAAACGACAAATAATTAAAAATTTAAAAATTTTGCATCTATGCTCCAATTTTTTTTTTGACAAAGCCAAAAACCTTACGATATTATGATCTTAGTTGTGTAACCTCCATTCTGCCATCATCTCTTGTATCTCTACTTCTACTCAACTCGTGAAATCAAGGGGCAAAGAAGACAAAAGGGGCAAACATGTTGGCATTGGATTCCAATAACCTCGCTTGAAGCAAAACTCATTTGAAATATTCTTAAACTTTTCAAATTATATAAGTTTCATGAATAACACACTTCAATCCAATAAATAAAAGTCATATACAATCAGAATGCACCACATGAAATACAACACGATTTAACTTGTAAATAATCATAGAAGATGCTGGACATTACATCATACCACCCTTTAAAAGAAAGTTTGTTCTCGAACTTTAAAATGAACAATTATGAAATGAGGTTATATCATAAAGCGATTTTCAAAATCAGATAATAAATAGTTTAATACAATAATCTCAAAATTTGACTCGAAATTTCGACAGTGTTACATATGGAAATTGAACAACCCAAAGATGGGAATAATCTAAACCTATTAAAAACTCACTAATATAAAATATTCTCAACCTATTAAATTTCATAGAGTTAATAAATACTTGCCCCCCCTATATTTTCTTTTCCCCTTTTCTCCTTTACTCACTCGTGTTTTATGATTTTTTGAATTGAAAAATATGTCTTAAAGTTGTTCTTTACCTCTTCCTTAGTTACACAGTAAATAAAATATATGTAATGCTCTCCATCCCTTCCTCCTTATCTCAATCTCTCTTTTTTAGCCCTACGTTCTTTTTCCTATTCCTTGTCGTGCCTCGATCTTTTTCCCACTTTCTCAACATGCCTTGCTCCCTCTTTCACTATGTCTCAGTGTCTCACTCTTCTGTAATATTATGGCTTCTAAAATTTAGAATTATGTTCCTTCTTCCTCCTGCCTCCTTTCCATCCAATACTTTATAGTTTTCCAAATTTTAGATAATGTTTCGAAGTGTTCTATGTAACTTTCTTAATTACACTCTAATTATATTGTAGTTTATCACTATCGGTTTCCCTCCCCTCTTTCTGAGATCTTACCCCTCACATTCTCTCCTTTCCCCCATCCTTACCCCATCTTGCTTCCTCCTCCTCTCTCCATGGCACTCTATCTCCTATTATTCTACAATATTTCACTTCTCAAAGAATGATAGTCACACCAAAGTTACCTAAACAATACCTAAACAATCTTTAAAGTCAAAATCAGAGCATTATTGCTCCAAATCACAACTGTTATTAGAAATGAGGACACACTTCTTTCCTGGCACGAAGTAAAAGCTCTTTGTTGACAACACACAGTACCCTAAGATCTTGTAAGTTGTATTGGTAAGAGTAGAACGATGTTTGTGTATTTAGTTTATAACAAATTCTCTAATGTTAAACTTAATGTAGTTTAATGAGAGGTATAGTTAATATAATTATATTATCTACATCTTTTAATAATTTTAAGTTGAAGTCATGTAAATTATTTAAAAACAAATTAGTCATTAAACGTTCTTATCCACTAATAAAAACTTAATGCAACCTTAGATTAAGATCTTTTGTTTTTTTACAAAGAGAAACTTAATGCAACCTTAGATTAAGATCTTTTGTTTTTTCACTAAAAAACAAATAATATCAAATGTTTTATTAATATTAAAATTTGTTATAGAACTCATGCTCAAGACACTGGCTCCTTGTTTCAAGTTTGTTATCCTAAACATTTTTTTTGACACCGAGAAAACGTACAACCAAAGAATAAATAAAAACAATAATCATAAGAGGAAAGGGAAGGTAGAAGTGAGACAAAGGTTCTCTAATGCATGAGCTGGAGCAACTTCATTTCTGTGCACTTTGATGATGTAACACCAATCAAAAAGACCTGCAATAGATCGAATATCAGTAACTGTATGTTGAATCAAAATATCCCGAGCTGTTGTGGACTGCAACAGACGGACAAGGGCCTCCGAATCTGTGTAGATCTTGATGAACAAAAGAGAAGTATCCCGTGCCCAAGTGAGAGCGAGGAGGCAAACCCGAGCCTACGTGTGAAGAGCAGAAGAAGCTATAAAACGTTGAGCATGGCTTGTAGAGCTTGTCATCCCCGAAAATTGAGCTACCCTTGCAGCAGCCTCCTGCTGACTATGCTTAAGCCACAACGCATCTATATGAATAATAACCTCTGGTGCTGCTTGTTTATAGCGACCTAAATTAGCAAAGATGAAACTAGGGGCTAGCCCGCCGTCCATTACCGGGAGACGAGGCCCTAAACCTTCGCGAGAGAAAACCTCTGGTGCTGCTTGTTTATGGCTTGCCCCTCTCGCTGTGGTGTTGGAGAACATCTTCTGTGGCTCGAATATTTGTGAAAACTTAACTGTTACGTGTGGTCTAGATACCCCATAGGGTGCCTACATAAGCACTCAACTGGCTACAATTGAGACCTTCAGTCTTCGTGAAGTTGAGAATGTATTTCATAAGCCATTCCTTAAAATTTGGGTGATCATTCTCAATTACTGGGTGCAATAAGTTAGTAATAGACCAATCTTGGAAAAGATGCTGATGATACTCTTCATCCTCTAAACAAATAGGACATGAAGCAGAATTTCCAAGTCCCAGGCAATACAGATTTTGTGATGTCGCGAGATTATTTTGCTAAAGCTTCTAAAGAAAAAGTTACCATTTTGGCATGATGTTCAATCTCCAAATAATGCGAAAGAATTGCATATCCAAGGGAGTTGTCATGCTACAAATATCATTTTGCTGTTGCTGAATAACAAGAGCGTACGCGGATTTGGTGGAATACTCACCAGACGAAGTGTGTGGCCAATATAGGAAGTCTTGGGTAATGGAGTTCGAGGGAAGTTACATCCCAAGAATCTGTCGAGCATTAGCAAGGACAAAAATACGTTGAACTTTTCCGCAGTCCCACTGTCTACTAGTAGGAGAAATGAGATCTGCTACCCTTAAACTAGAAGCTTCCAGTAATGAGACCTCATCCTTCATGATAGGGATTTTGCCATGTAACCATTTATCCCTTGCTGCTAGGATGCGTATACCATCCCCTACTTTCCAAGCACAGTGTTTCCGTAAAGTCGAAGTTGCCTTAAACAATCCCCTTGAACCCCAAGAGATATGAGCACGCCTAGGGTGAAGTTGAAGGGTATGATAAACTTGCGAAATTAGAAGATGAGGATGTTGTTGAATACGCCATGCCTTTTTCATCAATAAAACTTCATTGAAAGTACTAATACTACGAAGTCCATGCCCTCCTAGACCATTTGGGAGATGAAGAATCGATCGTTTTCACCAATGAATCCCTCTGTCACGTGAGCTTGTCCAAAACAATCAAGCAAGTAGGTCATCAAGTTTATTCACAATAGTCTGAGGCATGCTAAAGACCGCCAATTGATTCATAATACTGGGGACAAGAATAGTATTGATAATGATCATCTTTGTTGATTGAGATAACGTACAGTGTCGCCATTGTGAAATTTTCGTAGTTATTTTATCGAGTAAAGGAGTGAAATGGCGAACCTTAGAATCTTGAATATCCACCTGGGTATCAAGATAAACTCCTAGAGAGGTATGCGAATCCATCCTAAGAATATCCTTATAAGCCTATTGCTATTCCCGTTGAATATTTGGACTAAACTTGACAAAAGATTTTTGCAAATTCAGCATCTGGCCTGAGATACTACAAAATCGCTCTATCATCATTTTTACATTGGTACAGGCTTCTTGTGACGCTTTAAAAAAGAAGAGCCAGTCATCGGCGAAGAACAAATGAGAGATATCCGGTCTGTGTTGCCGAATACGGATACCCTGAAACTGATGTATATCCACCGCCAGCGACGTCATTCTCGAACGAGTATCCATACAAAACAGAAATAAGTACGGAGATAGAGGATCTCCCTGCCTTAAACTACATTGCGGAATGAAAGGATCAGTCATTTTCCATTGACCAGGATACGATATGAAACTGTAGAGATGCATTGTTGAATCAACTTGACCCATTTTTCCGGGAAACCATAAGCAGTAGGAATTTTTAGAATAAAGAGCCAACTCACACGATCAAAACTTTATTCATATCCAATTTAAGAGTCGCAAGATGACGAAGGCCTGACCTCTACTTATTGATAGTATGCATCAATTCATACGAAATCAGAATATTATCCCCCATTTGTCTTCCAGGGACGAAAGTATTTTGATAATTATCAATTAAGTGCGGGAGCAAGGGTTTCATGCGATTAACCAGGCATTTAGACGCACATTTATAGACAACATTACATAGGCTAATGGGCCGGAGATGATTTACCTCTTCGGGAGAATCAGTCTTCGGAATGAGAATCAAAAGAGATCTATTCCATTCTTTAAGCAGATGCCCTGTTGATAGAAAGCGATTAACGACTTGAATAATATGGTAGCCTAGGATAAACCAATAGATCTTGAAAAATTCAGATGGAAACCATCTAAACCTGGGGGACTTATCATCAGCAATATCAAACATGGCATCTTGGATTTCCTGACCTGAAAAAAGTGCCATAAGAGACTCCATGTCAGCAGTTGAAATCACAGGAAGATGTAATTCACGCAAAACCAAATCAATATTTTCTGCATGACTATGAGGATTGCTCAACCCTGGCGTAGAAATTGAGTAGAGGTTTTTTAAATGATTCACAATAAGCTCAGCTATAGCATTTTGATCATCCAGCCAATTACCCTCACCATCTCGAAGCATATACAAATGGTTGCGGCGCTTTAGTTGCTTAACTCTGTTAAATAGGAAAGATGACGGGAGATCACGGAGCCTAGTATGATGATCTTTGAGGCATTGTCGCCAATACGAATAAGCCAACGGAGCTTTTTCCAGCAATGTTCTACGACTCCCTCCTAAACAATTACCTTGTGAAAGAGTATTTAGATCGGTACCCAAACTTTGAAGTTGATTAATTATTGCTGTCCAATTAATGCCCCAAAAAAGCCGTTTATCCAAACACCATGTTTTAAGACGCTCGTGAATCAGCTTCAATTTTCTGGATCATGACAAGTATATTTATGTTTTCAGCTACTATATGTTATGCAACAAGATTGATCTAGTAGTGAGAAGTTTCAACGCCTTTAATTTCTGGTTTTGGTGAAAACATTAATATACTTGTTGCATATGTTTGATTGAGTATAAATTATCATGTTGGTCAAGCTTTTTCATTGGTAATCCATTGTGTTTCTTTATTAGGTGTTGCATTTCATGATTTCGATCAATGAGTAGTTCATATTCTCTTTTCAGAAAAAATGATCAACCCTATGTCTTCTACTATGAGTGAACTATTCACCTTCTTAATGTTTAGTGTTCATCAAATTACGGGACAAGGTTTCCTAAGGCTATTTATACAATTCAAAACTATAAACTAGGGCTCGTTCGGTATCCTTGTGGTTTTCAGTTTTTTGTATTTAGAAGTCATATGATATATGTCCTATAATGGATAAAAAAATTGGTCAAACTTATTAGAAACATATATAGCAAGATTTAATCAATGTTTATGAAAGCAGTAATTAAACAAATTTTAATCACCTACTACTCTTTATTCAAAATAAAAGTCCCCTATTGAATAAACAAATAGCCAAGATCTCCTCCCACTACAATCAAACGGACTTTGGCTCTGCCTTTAATGTGTAGTAGTTGAGGTAAGTAAACATTTTACTAATTATAATTCTTGGTAGACAGGTTAACAACTCCTTGCTTCCTTCTATCTCTTAGCTTCAAAACCCAAAACTTTGTCTTTTGATGATTTTGTTGAGTTAAACCAAACATTAACATGTAAGTTTCAAATACCTACCCTATTATCCCCGGAATTATAAGCAACACCCTGCTTTGGCAAAAGTTATTACTCATTATCTAAGGCTTTATAGGTGTTGTTTGGAAAAACAATTACTCCCTCCGTCCCAGAAAGATCTGAACACTTGTTGGGACACGTCACTAGTGGAAAAACCGCTATATGTCACAACACAACCGCTGCGGTCCTTAAGAGAACCGAAGCGGTAAATCCGCAAAATTTTATGAGGGAAATTGGGTAACACTAACCGCTGTGGTTCTTAGAAAACCGCAGCGGTTTTATGTTAACCGTTGCGGTTCTCCCAACCGCAGCGGTTAATGTAGCCCAATTTCATTTAAGGCCAACGTCCTTTTAACTGGGCCAACGTCCTTTTAAATGGCCCAAACTCATAAGCCCAGCCTAACTCCCTCCATTCTTTCTCTTCCGCCTTTCCAGCCTAACTCCCTCTACTCTGAAACCTCAACTCCCTCTCAAACGCCATCCCCTATGAAACCCTAACTCTTTCTCCTTTTATCGTACCATCTTCGTCGATCTTCGCACAACCACCGTCTTCGTTCGATCTTCCTACGAACGACGCCCTCTGTCCTCCTCCCAACTCCATATGCGCCACTTTCACTCGTCTCCATCAACGCCGCTCGTCGCTCTCTGCTCTCAGTCGTCTCTCACTCGTCACGCGTTGCTTTCGCTCGCCATCTATTGTTGAAGTTCTCTCCATCTACGTCGCTGATTTCATCTCCTCTCTCAATGTTGCTGTCATTTGCCGTTGTTTTGGTGATGTTGGGCAGTGGCATTGATGCCACAGGTTTTGTTCAGTTGCTCGTGGTCTCCTTCTTTTCTTTTGAACAAGCTCCTCTCGACCTCTGGCTCATCATCGCGGTTCGCTCACTTTCTCTCTCCTCTTATCAGATCTTTATGGATTTAGAACGTTAATTGATCTTCAATTACTTTGAATTATTGATTTTGCTTCAATTAACTTCAATAATGTTGTGGAGAAATTTTTTTTAGTTAATGATGTAAAAGATTAGTTTTTCAAAGTAAAAGTAGTTTTTCTCATTTTCTGCTTGCTAATTGTTACTGTTGTCTTCTAGTAATGTAGTTTAATTTTATTTCTGCACACTTGTTTTTGTTATCGGAGTTCGTCGAAATTGAGATAGGGGCACTTGATAATTATTACTTGAAGTGTGGGAGTGAATTCTGTTTTATGATAGGAGTGTTGGAAATTTCTTTTGGGTATATATATATTTTTTCTAATTGTGATGGTTTTGTGCAGAGGGAGTATTTTAAGCAAGGAAAGGTTGAACAATCTTAAGGAGAACTGGAGAAGGATAATCATTTTGCTTTAGCAACTCAGTACTACAATAGGGGGGGCTGGATCCACCGATCCTTCTGCAGTTAGAAGAAATTCAAAGCGACCGAAGTGTAAGTTCTCTTTCCTTAAGCTTTGGATAGTTGCAATATTTTGGTTCATAATTTCATTTTTGAGTTCCGGGTATTTCGATTTAGCTGCTTTACTTGCTGCATAAATGTTAAGATTCTTGCTTGTCATTTTGGTTTTAGTTGAAACTTATTGTTTGATTGATTTTTGGTCGTCATTGATAAACCTTAATACATAAAGATTTGGGATCTTTTAACTTGCTAAAAGTATAAACTATCCCTTTTTCTATGTTGCGGATAGCGAAAATTTGGAGCGATCCTGATTTCTTGGACTTACATAGTTTGTGGATGATGTTGATTCTAAGTATCTTGGACTTGTTTTTCCTATCCTTTCGTGTTCCATTTTGATCTTGAGAATATGTTGAAGTTTGAATTTGATATTTTGGTCAGCTTGACTTAGGCTTTGTTTGGTGTAGAGGAAGACTTTTCTTCATCTTGGTTATGTGCTTTATTTAACGGGTAGTAAAGAATTTCGGGTTTATACTCTTCTATCGTGATGTATATCTATAGGGTGGGAAGAGCAGATTTCCTACATGAGGGGTAATGATATTGTGTGCATACCCAACATAATTTCAAATGAATGTAATTTCTATCCCCAATAAAAACGTAGAGTATAGTTGTGCTCCTTGACCAAGCAAAATGATTATCCCTTTTTCGTCGTATATCTGATTGATTTGATGCAAAAATTTTTGGCTGTTTAAATGATACTCTGAATTTGGCTGGAGGTAATCTGAATTTTGCTGAACTAGTGGGAGGATATTTTGAGGCAATTAAGGTGATAGTATTTTTTGTTTTCTCTCTTACATATGGCCCTTACCTCATGATCTGAAACATATAACACTTCATGCACTGCAAATAGATGTAACTCTTAGGTATTTGGGGGATGTGGAAGGAAAATATAGTCTCCCCAACCATTCTTTATAAAACTTTGTTTGCTTGTGTTGTAGATTTCAAAAGCTTGCATTGTAGGTAAAAGGGAAGTTTATCACGAAATGTCGATATAGGTAATTAGGTAGACTGAGATAGAGATAGGGTCTATCAATTTATTCAAAAGGAAATTAATTCATCTCAAATACACTGCCTCTAGAGAGAATTTCGTAATGTTCTATGAATTTTGGAAGTATGATTTCCAATTACAACTTCATAGGCTCAGGTTTAAAATGCAATCATTTCAGGAGAAAAACATAAATATGATCTTAAATCTAATATTCTGCTGTTTGACTTGGACATTCCTACTTTTCATTTTCGAATCTTTTAAATTGATTATCTTAGATAATCAGATTGATTCTTTAACTTTGTTGCATTATTTTTGCAACTCCACTAAAATATGCTCCTATTATACATTTTATCTCTCTGTAATGTGCTTGGTTCGTCAACTAGGACAGTCCTATGCTCCTATCAATACAAAGAAGTAGATACAGATTTAGGAGTTGTGTCAGGTTAGTGTTATTGATTTTTTGCTTCAATAGCTGTGAGATTCCATTGCTATCTTCCAGATTCCTCTTGGCTTTTTGAAAAAGCTGTGGTAATTAAGCTTGTAGAAGCATAGATCAGAGATCCACATCCAACACCTTCACCTCCCGGTTTTGGTCGATCGAGGCGGTGGACTCTGACTGCTCTTTCCCTTTCGTCTTCATTTGCTAGGCATCATTATGTTCATTCCATGTTATGGAGGTTCCCTGTTAATGGTTATGATGGATTATATATACAACACTGTTAATGCTGTGAACAGAACTTTGTTTATTTAAGATCTCTAAGACGTTTCCATTTAACTTTCTAGTAGCTTAAACTCCCTTTTGGTACAAGGTCATAAGTTGATGTAATAGTCACGATTGTGTCTATGCAGCTAATGACCCATGGTCACTAGGAGATATAAAGGGCTGGTACACTTATATAAAGGGCTCTCTAATAGGTTTATTTTCACTGTTAAAAGATATTCATGCTTGTATATGAATATGCATATTGTTGGTTTTTAGTGGGATTCAGGTACCCATGGTCACTAGGAGTACTCTGGAAGTTCATACCAGAATATGCTGTTACAAGGCTTCTAGGGAAATCTAAAAACAAATTGGCTCAAATGAGTGAGGTGATAGACATTGTAAAGGATTCTTCATTTGGGAAATTTTAGTTGAGCTACATTGATGACATTGTAAAGGATTCTTATGCTTCAATTGAGCATAATATGCTTAATAAAATGAGTATTGATATATATTATTGATTTTGTATTGATTAATAATGAAAAAAATGCAAAAAAAATTTTTTTTTTTGGTTTTTGGGTGTGGTCAACAGCTGCGGTTTTGGGTCAAAACCGCAGCAGCTAATCACATTAACAGCTGCGGTTTTTACCCAAAACCGCATCAGTTAGTGACCATCCGATGCGGTTTTGGACCGCAGCGGTTAATCTTTCATAACCGCTGCTAGCCCAACTGTTGCGGCCCAAAACTGCAGCGGTAAGCCCGGTTTTGACCGCAGCGGTTGAACTTTTTTCCACTAGTGCGTAGTTTAAGGTGATAAGTCATTGTGTGGTTATCAAATGTTATTTATTTAAAAAGTAGATGTGATAGAAGTTGGTGGGGCATTTTTTATTAGATGAGATAGAAAGTTGGGTAACTTTTTATTGATAAATGGTACAGTGTGGGCCAAAGATGTGTAAAAGAAATAATATATTAATGGTGGGACCATGCCAAGAATGGAAGTGTTCAAACTAATTTGGGACAAACATAAAAGGAAAGTGTTCAAACTATTCTGGGACGGAGGTAGTAAAACTCAATATTTCTTTCGGGGACCTAAGTTTACTAAGATGGTCAATCAAAAGTGATCACATAAATAAACGAACCACATGTATGTAAATTTAGAAGCAAGCATTTAAAACAAAATAAATGCTAAAGCTAATATAAGCAATAAATAAAATGGTATAGGTTGACCCCTAAAATTAGGAAAACTAAGCTTTATGAATCTTCTCTTGAATCTTCATGGATCACCATCTTTGAAACTCCTTGGATCCTCATGCTTGATTACATAATTTAAACTATTAAATTACTTGAAGTTTAAAATTATAAAAACACAAATGATTCGCATATCGTATTTAATTTACATTAAAATTTAACGATACGCATATCGTATTTTCTATCCTAATTTGGGATATACTAGTCATAACATGCAAAATTTAATATCATACTACCTCCGTATTTTTTTAGTTGCACCATTTGCCTTTTTGCCACTATTCATCAACCAACTTTGTTAAGTTATCTCGCACCATTATATAAGAAAAAACATAGTCAAGTGGGGTCTTGTTAGATTCATCTCAATGCGAGAATTCCAAATATCAAATTTTTACTTACACCCAATAAGAGATATTAACATTCAAAGAAGCGTCTCGACAAATGTGAAAAAGCAAATGGTGCAGCTAAAAAAATACAGAGGTAGTACATATTACATTTAACATCCACGCATTTATAATATCATAATATATATAATAAATACAAACTACTTACTTATTAACTATTAATAAGCGAATAAACCTTTCCATAATAATTATAAAACTTAACCAATTTAAGCTAGAAATTATTTCAGTAACTTTACTATTTTAATTCAATTACAATTTAAATATGGCAATAACTATTATTAATGAATTTAATAATATTTTAAATCTTTTATTACGCTCGAAATTTTCTGGAAACAACGAAATATTTTTTTTTAATTAATGGAAGGTGGAGCAGCAACTCAAGGCTATCAGTCAACACCAAACTGGGACCACACATCATCACTAAATGCACACTAGCGTTCAGCCACAAATCCACTGCACCAACTAGCAGTTATGAACCGCTGGCCAACCCACCTCGCATCGCACACCCTATCATCGCTAGTGGTATCAAATTGGGTCATTATGTTGGTTTGGGTTGACCCAACCTGGGTTGTAATATTCTGGGTGAGGGTGGGACATGGGTCGGATGTGGGTTGGTCTAGGTGGCCTTAGGTTGGGTCCAACTAAGTGAGGGAGCTCTCGGGTGAGGGTTGGAACTGTGTCGGGTGGGGTTGGGTCGGTTGGTGATTGGGTGCGGTGAATTTGGGTCAAAATGGAATAAGGTTATGTCGGCCGAAATCAGCTCTCGGATGGACTTGGGTCGGAACAAATCGACTCTCGGAAGGACTTGGGTCGGAACAAATCGGCTCTCGGAAGGACTTGGGTTGGAATCAACTCTTAGGAGGACTTTGGTCGGAACAAATATGCTCTGGAAGGACTTGGATCGGCTCAAGCCGATGCTGGATGGAGTTGGGTCGGAATAAATCGGCTTTGGAAAGGACCTGGATAGGCTCAAGCCGGCTTCGGATGAACTTAGGTCGGAACAAATCGGCTACCGGAAGGTCTTGGGTTGGCTCAAGGCGGTGCTAGATAGACTTGGTCGGCTCAAACTGGCTTTCAGAAGGTTTGGGTCGGCTCAAGCCGACATCGGGTGGAGTTGGGTCGGGTTAAGTGTGCTTTCAAAATAACTTGGATCGAAAGAAATCGGCATCGGATGGAGTTGGTTTGCCTCAAGCCGTCTTTCGGGTGGACTTGAAGAGTCTAAGTTTTACAATAGTCGTTTTTCATATATATTAAGTTACGAAGTCCGAAGTTATAACAATTAACATGTCATTGGGTCATTGTGATAATACATTGATACTTATATTACTAATGTAAAAAGTTACTAAACTAAGACTTATGTTATTGGCTATTGGTTTATTGCATATTTGCATTAATACATATACATTAAAGATTTAAAGTGATTAATCATTAATGAATAATGATCAATCATTAATGAATAATGATCAATCATTAATGAATAATGATCAATCATCAATTGATCAAATGATTAAGACGTTAAGTGAAGTTGTAAAGCCAAACCAACTAGTTTTAGCCTTGGAGTTGGGACTGTAATTTGTAGGGGTGTTCATTTCGGATAATCTGATTTGATCAGATTCAAAATTTATGATTCTGAAAATTTCGGATTGGGGAAAATGCCATCTAATACGACCCGAAAAAGTCGGATATTGGAAATTTCGGATCGGATCGGATATTTGAAAATTAAAAAATTGAATTTTTCAAAGGAAAAGTACATAATATAAGTTTCGGATTGGATCGTCGGATATTTACCGATATCTCATCATGTAACGGATATTTTCGGATATCCGGTCTTAAAAACGGATATTTTCGAAAAATTAGGATGAAATATTAGAGTTTGAACATTTGGTAATCGATACTTAATACTTTGATTCTTCACTTATTTGTGAACAACTAACAAGTAACAACCATATGTCCATACTGATTAATGATTAGAATCATTAAACTTAGCCATTTAGCTAGTTAGTGACTTACTCAGTCTCACTGATGAGTCATTATATAACAACAAAAAGAGTTAAAGTTGAGTTGAATTAAGGAATTAGAAATTAAGAAACGAGAATATGAGATTAGAAAATTAGATATAATAATATGTAGAGTTGAAGACTAAAGTATGATTGTATGAAGATGGAGACAGGAAGTGTTGAAGTATGAACTTATGAAATTATAAATAGGAAAGCATGAAAAGTATGAAGTTTGTTTGAACTTATGAAATAATTGTACATTAATAGTGACTAGTGAATACTGATTAATGATTGACACATTAACGATCAAACCATAAATAGGTCAAATGACTCCGGTTTCGGTTCTTACTATAATCCTAATTTGTTCAATTTTTTCTAAATTCATAACTTGTTAAAAAATAAAATCAATAAGTTAATTGTTATTTTGTGTTAATCACTATTCACAAACTTCACAAACTTGTTACTTTGTTACTTGTCAATTGGTACTAAGTACTAAGTGGTAACTAGTTATCAACTAGGAAGCCGGTTGAAAACGGCCTAGGAAACCGGACTACAACAGGTCTCCATCTCCGATTATGATGCTTGGTTTCTTTATTTATTTGGGAGACATGTTGACAACTAATTCCAGTCTCTTAAGTAAGCATACATATCATATTGTAAAGAGGTTAGGAGACAAGTTAACATTTCAAACTAGTCTCCTTACCTTATACCTTTGAAACTAGTTATTGACCACAACCAGTTTCTTAGGTATATAACACAGTATTTTTAAAAAATTAGTATAAATTACAGTATACATACATTAACCTATAATTGCTGCTGTATTTGTGGCTCCTTGTATATACACTTTTTTTCCTTCTATAAAATAACATATAAATAACTACAACATTATTATTAAACATACATACATATATATATATATATATATATATATATATATATATATATATATATATATATATATATATATATATATATATATATATATATATATATATATATATCCCTCTCCGAGTGAGAAAACCCTAACAGTCTAACACAAACCCTAATCTCACTTGAGTCACTTCTCAGCCTCCCTCTCTCTCTCTTCGAGTGAAAAAACCCTAACACAAACCTTGATCTCACTTCTCAACCTCCCCCCTCTATCTCTCTCTCTCTGAGTGAAAAAAACCCTAAAAAAGCAAGGTAAAGCAAGAATTTGGGGATTTGCAATTGAAGATCTGAAGGAAAAAGCGTGGTAAAGTGTGGATTTACCAAAAGGAAATTAAAGACCTGAAGAAAAAAAATTGAGGGAAAGTAAAGATTTGCAATTGAAGATCTGAAGAAGAAAAAACAAAAAACTTTGTCGTAACCAAATTAGTTTCTCTAAATTTTGTAATTTTTTTGGTAAGATCTGCTTTATGTGTGAGTGTGGGATTATGTGCTGGTCCAGTTTGTAGATGTGTTGGAATTGCATAATTTATTGTTTTTTCATGTTGTAATTAATAAAATTATTACGTTTTACAGTTTTAAAAATTAAAATCATGTTTATGCTTTGTGTTTATGGCTTTATGCGTAATAAAGCAACATGTAAAAATTAAAAATTAATAAATGTGCTTTGTGTTTATTCTTTGTGTTTATGCATTTGTGTTTTTGTATTTGTGATAGGGTTTGTTATGTTTCTAGGTTTGTGTTAGGGTTTGTTGTGTTTCTTGGTTTATGTTAGGGTTTGTTGTGTGTCTGGGTTTGTGTTAGGGTTTGTGTTTATGAGTTTGTGTTTATGGATTTGTTTGTGTTGCGGGTTTGTGATTCTGGGTTTATGTTAGGGTTTGTGTTATGGGTTTAATTTGTGTTTATGCGTTTGTGCTTCTGGGTTTGTTTGTGTTATGGGTTTGTGTTTCTGGGTTTGTTTGTGTTTTATTTTTGTGTTAGGGTTTGTGTTATGAGTTTACATTTCTTGGTTTGTTTCTGGGTTTGTGATTCTGGGCTTTTGTGTGCCTAGGTTTATGTTTTGGGTTTGTGTTTGTGGGTTTGTTGTGTTTTTGGGTTTGTAGTTCTGGGATTGTGATTATGGGTTTGTGTTGTGGGTTTGATGTGTTGTGGGTTTGAGTTATGGGTTTGTGTTTAAGGTTTTTTTGTTTAGGGTTAGGGATAAGGTTTAACCTAAACCCTAAACCCTAACCCTAAATCTCTAACCCTAAACAGTAAACCCTAAACAGTAAACCCTAGACCTAACCCTGACTCTGACCCTGACATTGGATGATATTGAATGATAAAACTGCAAATTTGTTTGTCAGTTGAACAAATGACATTGGAGTCAATTATTGGGTCGAAATCTAGTGAAGATGAAACCCTTTCTCCCTAAACCCATGACTTTGCCTGTTTGGGAGACGTAATGTTAAGGTTTGGCAGCACTTCCACTTGTATAAGAAGGATGGTAAGATCCTTTCTACTTATAAGCATTGCAATGGTAAGACATATCGTGCTGAGGGAACTCAATTAGGTACTAATAACTAAAATAAGCATTTAGAAAAGTGTGAAACTTACTTGAAAATCAAAGTTGCTCAACTTGGGGGTCATTTCTGTCAAAAAAATTTTTGTCGTATGTTTGCTGAAACTATCATGTGTCATGAATATCCACTGTTGATGGTTGAGCATAGTAAGACTAGGGCTTTGCTTTCTTACTTGAATCCTAATGTGAAGCATATTATTATGAATACTATGCTTAAGCATTGCATTATTCAGTTTGTTGCTCTCAAAGCTCATTTAATGTAAACTTCAGGTAGTACAGAAGGAAAATTATGCTTTACTTGTGATTTGTGGTTTGCGATTAATCATCATAGTTTATCATGGACTTCTCATTATATTGATCCCTCTTGGGGGTTGCGTTCTAAAATATATGTGTTTAGAAATTTTCCAGGGCCCACACTAATAAGAAATTGAGTAGATTTACTCTTGGTTTGCTTGATGAGTGGAATGTTAGATATAAAGTTTTTTCTTTGACTTGTGATAATGCTACTGCCAATGATGTGGTGGTTCAAGATATGGTTCGGGATTTGAATAGAAGTAATTTGTTGCCTTGTTCTGTTAAATTCTTTCATGTTAGATGTGCTGCCCATATATTAATTTTGATTGTTCAAGGTAGTTTTAAGTTTATTGATAAAAGTGTTTTGAAGTTGCAAGAAGTTGTTACCTTTGTTTCTTTTTCAAACCCTAGGCTTGAGAGATTTGAAGAATGTGTTAAGTCTGTTAATTCTGGTTTTTCTGCTTCATTGCTTGGTGATGTCCGTACTCGTTGGAATCTTACCTATCTTATGCTCCGTAGATGTTTCGAGGCTAGGGAGGCAATTGATATGTTTGTTTTACTTGAGCATGGCTTAGATGTATTCTTAATTGATGATGATTGGGAAACTCTCCAAAATGTTTGTGATTTTCTTGAACCTTTTTATGAAATGACTTGTCTTGTTTCTGGATCTGAGTACCCTACTGCCAATTTATATGTTTAGAACATTGTGTTGATTGAAAGCATTCCTTTTCATGCTAAAAAAATCCAACTAATTCTATTCGTCTTATGGCTGCTCCTATGTATGAAAAATTTAATAAGTATTGGGAGAATTATTCTGAGTAAAGGCATCACTATCGTGATGCTAGGGTTAAAGAGGTCGTTGATGCCTTTGAGTTCTATACATACTATGCTAGTTCTTATTCTCATGTCCAACCCTGTTATACTACATCTTATATGACTACCTCTTCAGATTCTTCAACTCCAAGTCCTTCAAGGTTGATAGCCCGTCCTTTTAAGAAGGCCAGCCTTGGAAAGGTTGGCTTTTTTGTGTTATATTTGAGTGGACATTTTTTTATTTGTGTTGGTTATTAGTTTTGTGATGCTATTTTTTGGTTTTTTTAGAGTTTTGGTGCCAATGCTGCTGCTAGTAGGGGAGTTGAATGTCACATTGAATCATGCTTCTCATTCCCTCTTGCTCTAGCTGACCAAGATGATCACTTTGATGTTTTGGCCTATTGGAAAACCCTTGTGGGAGTTTTCGTTGTTTTGTCACGAATGACTAGAGATGTGTTGGCCATCCCCATTACATATGTTGCTTCCGAGTCTTCTTTTAGTATGGGGCGCATAATTTTTACCAAATACTGATCACGTTTGGTGCCCAAAAATGTTGAGGCTCTTGTGACTTGTGAAAACTAGATATATGGTTATGCTCAATTTGAGGATGAGGAGTCTCTTGAAGTTGTTAAAGATTATGAGCCTAATGATATTGATTATGAATCTATTCCATAAGTTGTGATGCTAATATTCCTTATTGTGTTGTTGTTGTTGTTTGATGGTGTTGTGCAATTGTGTTTGATGGCGTTGCTATTCCTCTAAGATGGTGTTGTTTGATGGTTGTATATGCTTCTAGGTTTGTATTTCCGGGTCTGCATTATGGGTTCGTGTTTCGAGTTTGTGATTCAGGGTTTTTGTTCTGGGATTCTTTGTGTTTATGGGTTTGCTTGTAATATGGGTTTGTTTGTGTTTATGGGTTTGTTGTATTTCTAGGTTTTTCTTGTGGGTTTGTGTTTAGGGCTACTTTGTTTAGGGTTTAGGGTTAGGGTTCAACCCTAAACCCTAAACACAAACCCTAACCCAAAACAGTAAACCCTAAACAGAACTTTTGGATTTGGTTGTTTAGTTGTGCTATATCCTTTTGCTTAATAATTGTCCCTTGTGTAGATATATTTGTTGTTTGCGACTCTTTTTGATTGACATTTAACTTTACATACATGGTTTTCCTTAAGTGTCATGATGCGGAGCTACCTTTTATTTTGCCTAAAATGAACATGATATGCACTTGATTGGTTTTGGTATTTTTAGAACGACAATCAATTGTGGATGCACGTGTCGCTTTTGCTAGCTTTCTTGTTTGTAGAGTTGTGTTGTCAATTTGAGTCGAATGCTCGATGATGAGGTGAATGTTTATACCTGAGAGCCATAGTGTCCCCTCCAACTTTGTGAATTTGTGGTGACTGTTCTCCTTTAACTTTGTGAATTTCAAGTATAATTTATTCGTCTTCCTCTCATGTCTTCCACCTTTGCTGCCGACTAAATTGATTTTATCATGTTTTGTAATTATTAAATTTGGTCGGCAGTAGAGGATGGAAGAAAAGGGTGGGATTACTCTTTTTGACTCACACTTAACGTTCTACACATGTGGTTGGGTTTGTGTTAAGTTGTGAAGCTACTTTTGTTTTGTCTAAATGAACATGATACACTTCCCCTTTGTTAAATTTTGGTTCACATTCCTGTCCTTGACAGGTACTTTCCCAAATGGGGTGAGATGGAAAGATTGATAATGGTTGTCAATCTACATTCCACCCCATTTGGCAGAAGTATTTATCTTTGGTTTGGTAGATGGGCTTAAATTTGTGAATTTAGTGGTTTTGGTGTTTCAAATGTTCCTTCTTTGTCTCCCGCTCATGTCTTTAACCTCATCTGCCGACCGAATTGACTTCATTATGTTTTGTAATGATCCAATTTCGTCGGAAGAAGAGGCTTGAAGAAAAGGGTGGGATGGCGAAATGTGGTTGTTTGGTTTGGTTAATAAATGTCCCTTGTGCAAACATCATTGGTTGTTTGCGATTCTTTTTTATTGGCATTTAACTTTAGACACATGGTTTTCCCTAAGTGTCACGATGCAGAGCTACCTTTGTTTTTTTCTAAATGAACATGATATGCACTTTATTGGTTTTGGTCATTTTAAAAAAACAAACAATTGTGGATGCACGTGTTACTTTAGTTGGCTTTCTTGTTTGTAGAGTTGTGTTGTCAATTTGAGTTGAGTGCTCGATGATGAGGTTAAATTTGTACCTGAGAGCCATAATAGTTATAAAAATAAATTTTCTTTTGTTTTCTTTGCTGCCTTTCTTTTTTTAAAATTGAGACTTATAAATTGAAAATTTAAAACTTATAAACTGCTAATCAGAATTTTATTTATGTTTTTCTTTGTGAGATTGGTGGTATTTTCTTTGCTCCTCAAGTAAGCTCATGGCCCCATCTGCTGCTGTAGCCTTCCTGCTGGTTGTTGTGTTGTCATCGTAGCCTCTCATAGGTCCATCTATTGTTGTGTGCTGCTGTGCTGCCTTGTCCTCTCTTCCTCTTATGGCCCATTGGCCCTCAAACCTGCTGCTGCAGTGCTGCTTAAAGTTCACCTCAAATGCTCTTTTTCTTGTATTAGTTCAATAGTCAATACTTGTATAGATTTTCAATAATTCTAGTTTAGTTACTAATTTAGTTATCTAAATTATTCAGTTAAGTTGTAAAAACTAAATATTTTGTAAACATTAAAGTTTATAAATATAAGAGTTTTACTTTTTAGCTAATTCACTTGTCTTTCCAAGATCCCAATTCAATTCAGTTACTATTTTCTCTTTCTTTCCTTCAATCCACTTTCCAATTCAACTTTCAAGGTGAACTCACAAATCAAATATGCAAAGTAAATGTTATTCATCATTAGAGAGCATAGGAACTACAAAACTTAACGGATAATAGTTGCATAATCCGTTAAGTTTGTAGTTCCTATGCTTTTTAATGATTAATAAGATTTACTTTGCATATTTGATATATACGCAAATAATGACGCAATTTTTGTTATAAATTATATGCAAACGACCCAGTTACTTTACATGTCCTTAAATTCTACTCCTTAATTAAACCATATAAAGTATAATCATCAAAGACTAAGTTTTTTGGCATTTTAATCTACAACTTGTGCATTCTCAAATCCCAATTTAAAAACATAAAAGAAAAGTCAAGGAGTAAAAAGTCTAATTATACAAAATAAAAATATAAAATGTCAAAGACTAAGTTTTTTGGCCTTTTAATCTACAACTTGTGCATTCTCAAATCTCAAGTTAAAAACATAAAAGAAAAGTCAAGGGGCAAAAAGTCTAATTTTACAAAATAAAAACATAAAATGTCATGGTTGGGTCTGGTAACCTTGGGTGGAGTAGTTTTGGGTCGGATAGCCTTCGGTCGGTTTGGATATATGGGTCGGGTTCTACTTGGGTTGGGTAGTAACTGGGTCGTGTAGCAACTAGGTCGAGAATTAACTGGGTCATGGGTCGGGTATTAATTGGATCGGGTAGTAACCGGGTGGGTCTAACTGGACCGTTTGCGGGTGAAGTTGGGTGCGGGTTAGTTCTTGGATGGAAACAGGTTGGGTCTGGGTCATATTTCATGGGTCCTACTAGGTATGGGTACAACTTGGGTCGGTCCAGATTGGTTTGAGTTTCCATTTTCATGGGTACAACTGGGCACGGTATACACTAGGTCAGAATGGGTCGCTTTTCAACCTTCCTCTCACGGGTCAGAACAACTTGTGTATGGTCGGATGCGGGTTCAACCGTAGGTCGGCCCAGTTTTGACACCTCTAATCATCGTCGGTTATCTCTTGTCGCTAGCAGGCACCGGCAGCACCCACAACAGCTCGCGGCTACGCACATCAAATGTGCACCGCACGCGTGGCTGCTGCCAACGCCCCCTGCCCCTCCCACTTAAAGTTCCTCCTGCCAGCCATCGTGGCTCCACCAATACTGGTGGGGCCACCCAGCCATGATTGTCTTTCCTTTTAAATTTATACAACTATTTACATTAAATTTAAACTGATCTTCTTTCAAATATTGGTTAAAAATTAGGAGATTTAATTAAGCTTTAATAATTCAAAAATTATGGAAGAAAATTTGAATCAAGCAACAAATCTTAAACAGAATTTTAGGCGTGTTAAGATTAGATTTCAATGTATAATCATTACTAAACATTAAATCTAACAAGACTTCAAAATTAGGGTAAAAATCTAATAATATTCGAAAAATCCAGAAAATTAACAATTAATTTCCAAAAAATTGACTTTAATTTTTAGTGTGATCTATTGAATTATCATAACAAATAAAATCAAATATTTTAATTGTGATCCGTAAAGTTTATGAATAATCTAATCAAACATATAAATTAACTAAAAATTCACAAATAATATGACATAAATCCGAAAAATTAGTGGAAAAAATAATAAATTATTTTTAGCTATCATATTATTTAAGATATATGCCGGTGATGAACATTAGATTCATTTCACAAATTAAAAATTAAAGCTTTAATTGTTAATAAATTATTTTGACGATTAATCTAATTAAACACTAAATAATTTTAAATCTAAAAAATATTCTTTTTAGAAATCCGAACATAGGTGTGACAAAAAAGATTTCGGATCTTTATGCAATTTATTTGAGCTTGATAAACTTACAAATCAAAATTTATTAATTCCAATCAATTAATATCAAATATTCATTATGCATATTCAAGACATAAACTAAACCCCCCTTTAATTAAATCAAAATAATAACTTTAAAAACAAAACATGATCATATGAATATTATGTAATTAGGCAAAACTGATACCACTGTAAGAACTTATAGATGCATATTATAGCGGAAGTGACGGAAACTATTTCGTAACATCTATCACAGGTTCATGTACATAACAAACACATGAATCAATCAATAGAAATTGGATATATTACCTTTGTAGCGTGAATTTCCTGTTGTATGCAAGTTTTGAAGATATGAAAGTTCCAAGTGTTGATCCTCTAATCAGTTCACGAGCACCAGTTGAACACCAACGTCTGTTAGAACGGAAGAGTAAAACTCTGGCTTTGGTGGTATCACTAGTGGAAAAAACCTTAAATGACACAAGACAACTGATCCGATTTCGAAAAAATTGGAACAATTAGTCCAAGTTTTATTGGCGCAAAATCTGGTTTAATTAACTGCTCCAGTCATTTATGAAACCGGATCAGTAAGTTCAAGTTTTATTGGTGCAAAAATTTATTTATCAAATCGGAGCAGTAAATTAGCCCGAACTAGTGTGGCACAAAGTAACACTAACCCACTTGAATATATCTTTTAAAGCGCACGTTTCCTCATCATTTCTCTCATTCACCCTCACCACCTAAGGTTTCCTCATAATTTTTTCCTTTCACCCTCTTACTCCTCACACCGTCTTGTCTTCCCCTTTCAGGCTCTTATCCTAAACCACCACGAACCCATCAGTCTTCTCACTCCTCTTCTTCTCTCAATCTTCACCAGTAATTCAACTCGGTTGATTCACACCATCAGTCTCCTCCTCCCCCACTTCGCCTCGCCGTCACTGCTATCTCTCTTCTCCTCTCCATCTTCACCGGCGATTCAACTCGGTCGGTTCTCTCCTCTTCTCTCGTCGTCGCGTTCATCTGGGAAGGCCAAATGTCCATCTTTCTCTCTCGATTCTCGTCGCATTCATCAATGAAGACCAAACACCAGTAAATTAGACGGCCACCATTAGGTCTTTTATGCTTGGTTCTCAATAAATTTTGTTTTATTTTCGTTTTGTAATTACGCTTTAGATTTAGTTTCGCCTTTTGTAATCAGGGTTTTGTTTATTTTTGTTTTTGTAATTAGGGTTTTGATTTATTTTCGTATTTATTTTTAGGGTTTCATTTTTGTAATTAGGGTTTTATTTGTTTGACTGCAAATTTGTTTCCTTCCTTTGTAGTTAGTTTGTTGTAATTTCTTTTGTTTTAATTTCGTTGTAATTATTAATTTCGTTGGTTGTAGTCTCGATTGTTTGCTGCAATTTTGTTTATAATCTCCTTTTGTATTTCGTCGTTCGCTTTTTTTCTATTTCGTCCTCTATGTCAAAAGTTAGCTGTAATTTGTATTTCGTCCTTGATATTGAAAGTTGGTTGGAATTTGGCTTGATTTTTTTTATTTCTTAACCAACAAAACTGATCCGGTTTTTTGGTGAAAATCGGAGCAATTACTCATTGGCTGGTCCAGTTTTCACCAAAAATTGGATTAGTTATCAAGTAACTGATTAAGTTTTTCGTAAAAAACCATATCAGTTCATGTGTAGTTGATATCCAATTTTCAAACGGATTAGTTAACTTTTGTCAACCAATCCTAGCCCAGCTATTCTGGCCTAATAACGAATCATTAACCCCTGTTTTGATCGGATCTGATCTAATGATGTTTTTATCCACTAGTGTATAGGCACCAGCTATAGGGGAGGGTGTAACACCCCCAAATTACTCAATTTCAAATAAATAATTTAGGAAATAATATTTGAGTAATTTCGGAGTATTACTGCCACGTGACTTACAAGTTTACGGCAACCAACTACTAACTAACTAAATAACTTGCAGCGGAAGACTTTAACCAGAATAATAACAACTCTTTATTATTAAAAGTAAATATTGTCTCAATACTCAAAATAAATAAAACACCCTAATCTAGGTGAAGACTCCCTTCCTAGTATGCTCCCATGTACATCCAAAATTCACCTGCAAAACTGCTTACCAAAAGGTAAATAGGGCAAAGCCAATAGGAAAAAGGAAATATGCGTTAGTAGAAAACTGAGTACGAAATGTACTAGGTAAGTAACACATTTGCTAGTTCGTAACAATTAATATTTCAAAAACTCCATCACTAATAATTCAAGAACAACTTTTTAAGAATAAACTCTTTCCAACACTTTTATAATAAATCAAAAATAACCTTTAAGAACAAACTCTTTCCAAATAATTTGGATTAACAACAGCATTGAATACACTTCCTCTTCATATCTCCCCTTCCTTTTCCTAAGTGTGCACACCCCCCAAGTTAGTCATCCCATCATGGATCTATATCAAAGGGTAACAATAATTGCCAACAAGTGGACTTTGAACCATAAACCCTTCTTGATGTTAATCAAGCGGTAATAATAATTATATGACTTATAAGTCATGAATAAACCCTTCTTGATGTTAATCAAGCGGTAATAATAATAATAATAATAATAATAATAATAATAATAATAATAATAATAATAATAATAATAATAATAATAATAATAATAATAATAATAATAATAATAATATGACTTGTAAGTCATTAAATAATCTCCTTTGCTCATAAATAACTTTTTGAACATTCCAAGTTCATAAAAACCAATCAAACCTTTCCTTGTAAAAAAATAATTTAATTTTCCAAAAAAGATAACAAAACTTTTATATAAAAAAATGATTGATAAAATTATTTCTTCTTTTCACTTCCAAGAGTGAATAGTAAAATATTGTAACAATTTTAAACCAAATTTCTAAACCAATCCAACCATTAAATCAATAAACAACTTTATCAGATAAAACCACATTTCAAAAGATCTAGCTACATAACGTACCTTGATATTGCACAAAGAGTATACTAGTATCTTCACTTATTCTTGAACGATCTCCTAACCAACCAATAATATAAAAATTTAATAAGTAACTTATCACATGAAATTAATCATGAATTTAAACATGAATAACCTATCATGGGAATAATATTTTTGAGTAAGAAACATAGAAATCTTTTTCTTAACCCAAAGAAAATTGGAACTTGAATAAGAAATATAAAACTAGAATAGATTAAGAAGAGAAGGAAAAACCTTGAAGTAAGAGAGTATGGATTCTTCAAAGTTTTTGTGTGGAAAAGATGGCTTAAGGTATGGGGTATTTATAGGTGTAGAATAGGTAGTACTTTATTTCCAAAATTAAATAGTTCGTAACCTTCACCATAATTTAGGAGATTAAACCAAGATTTGTAACCTCCATAAATTTGGAAGTTTTAGGAAAACAAAAAACCTCCCCTTTACAACTATAGGTGGCCGGCCAAAAATGGCTCAAAATTTTTTTTGTCCAAAATTCAAATTAAAAAAAAAAATTTTTTTTGAAACTTATTTAATAAATTTTTGACTAGGATTAAATCCCAAAAGTTTGACAAATTAAGTTTGGGCTATATTCCTTCCAAAATAATTTAAAAACGAGTGAAATTACTAAAATACTCTTTGCTTAAAATATTTATGTTAGAAAATAAATATTTAATTATTTAAATAAATACTCAAAAATATGGGGTATTAGAGTCTACCCCCCTTAAAAGGAGTTTCGACCTTGAAACTTAAGACAAAAAGTTATAATCACTTTCCAAAAACAGATTCAAAATCCAAAATTGCAGTTTCTGACTCAAATGCTCATGTCTAGAATGCATATAATGACTCAAAAATATGCTAAAATGCAAGAGCTATGGTAAAAGCGCGAAACCTTATCGCATTCTACCCCCCTTAAAAGGAGTTACAACCCCGTAACTCGACAATTAACCTCAGAAAACACTGCCGGATATTTCTTGCGCAGATCCGCTTTTGCTTCCCATGTTGCTTCCTCAGTCTGATGATTCGACCACAATACTTTGACTAATCTAACATCCTTAGTCCGAGTACTTCTAACTTTACTATCAAGGATGATTACAGGTCTTTCCTCGTAAGTCAAACTATTATCTAACCCAATGGTCTCAGGTTGCAGCACATGGGACACATCTGAAATATATTTAATTAATTGAGGTATATGGAAAACATCGTGGACTCGGCTTAAGTCATTTAGCAAATCCAGCTTATATGCCACTTTCCCGATCTTCTTTAACACCTCATATGGCCCGATATACTTTGGGCTCAACTTTCCCTTCTTCCCAAAGCGTATCACCCCTTTCATTGGAGATATTCTCAACAATACCTTCTCTCCAACCTAAAAACCTTCATCCCTCCACTTCAAATCAGCATAACTCTTCTGTCGATCTTGAGCTATCTTGATCTTTTCCTGAATTACTTTCACTTGCTTCACTGTCTCTTCTAGAAACTCAGGTCCAAGCACCACGATCTCACTAATATCATTCCAGCAGACTGGACTTCTACACTTCCGACCGTACAACGCCTCAAACGGAGCCATACTAATACTTGCATGATGATTGTTGTTGTAGGAAAATTCTATCAAATCCAATAAATCCTCCCACTAACCTTGATACTCCATAACACAAGATCGCAACATATCCTGTAAAGTCTGAATCGTTCGTTCTGTTTGTCCGTATGTAGCCGGATGAAAAGTTGTACTCATTAACAAATTAGTGCCCAAAGCCGTCTGCAAACTCTGCCAAAAGTTGGACAAGAACCGCTAATCATGATCCAGAACAATGTCCTTAGGCACACCATGATATTTCACCACCCACTTCACATATGCTTTAGCCAATTGATCCATCGACCAAGAATTCTTCATAGGTATGGAAGTCGCGAATTTCATCTACCACTATCATATCATTTCCAGCCTTAGTCCTTGGTAAGGAAGACACGAAATCCATTGATATGGAATCTCATTTCCAACTCGGAATATCCAAAGGCTGAACTTTCCCTTGTGGCCTCTTGTGCTCAAACTTGACCTTTTGGCATGTGAGACACTTAGCCATGAACTCTGCTACCTCTCATTTCATGTTTGGCCACCATAACGTCTGCTTCATATTCTTATACAACTTATCACCACCTGGGTGTACAGATAAAGGTGAGCTATGAGCTTCTTCCATTAAATTCCGCTTCAACTCTTCTCTATTACTTGGTATACACCACCTTCCCTGCAACCGAAGACTTCCATTATCAACTATCTGTTAATTCGACACCTGACCATCCTGGATCTTCTCTAGAATCTTTTCTAACTTTTCAACCTCTGATTGACCCTCCCTAATCTCATCATAGATCGAGGGTTGAACTAACAAAGAACCCAAAAAATCTTCAACACCTCCCTCTTCCAGTACCTCCAATGACAGTTTCTGAAGCACTGCACATAACTGTCTCGGCAGCACCATTGCATTAACTGAATGACTCGACTTTCGATTCAATGCATCAGCAACAACATTAGCTTTCCCCTCATGATGCTGGAGCTCTAAATCATAATCCTTGATCAACTCCAACCACCTCCTTTGCTTCATGTTCAACTCCTTCTGAGTGAAAATATACTTCAAGCTCTTATGATCAGTGTACAACTTACATGTTTCCCCATACAAGTAGTGACGCCATATCTTCAAAGCAAACACTATTGCAGCTAATTCAAGATCATGGGTTGGATAACTCACCTCATATGGTTATAACTGCCTAGAAGCATAAGCGATGACCTTCCTGTTCTACATCAATACACACCCTAACCCAAATTTCGAAGCATCACTATAAACATCATATTGTTGACTCTCATCAAGTAAAGCTAAAACATGTGTTGTAGTCAACCTTTCCTTCAACGTAGAAAAAGCTTCCTCGCACTCTGGAGTTTAGACAAACTTACATTCTTTCTTCATCAGGCTAGTCATTGGCCTTGAGATCTTCGAGAAATCCTTCACAAATCTTCAATAGTAACCAGCTAACCCAAGAAAACTCCTTATATCAGACACCGTCTTCGGTGTTGGCCACTCACACACTGCTTGAATCTTAGCAGGATCCACCGAAACTCCTTCCTTTGAGATAACATGTCCGAAAAAGGCAACCTCATCCAACCAAAACTCACACTTAGAGAGCTTGGCGTACAACTGATGGTCTCTCAGGGTGGACAAAACATCCATCAAATGCAACTCATGACTTGTCCTATCCATGGAATATATCAAGATATCATCTATAAACACAATCACATATTTGTCCAAGTATGGCCTAAAAATCCGATGCACCAAATCCATGAACACTGCAGGTGCGTTGGTCAGATCAAACGACATCCTTGTGAACTCATAGTGACCATAACGCGTCCTAAATGCAGTCTTAGGAATATCTCCTTCAGAATCCTCAATTGGTGATAACCTGACCTCAAATCTATCTTCGAGAAAATCCCCGCTCCTTTCAACTGATCAAATAAATCATCTATTCTCGGAAGCGGATACTTATTCTTGATCGTTACATTATTCAACTCCCGATAATCAATGCACAACCTGAAACTACAATCTTTATTTTTTTACGAACAATACAGGTGCACCCCAAGGAGACGAACTAGGCCTTATATACCATTTTTCCAACAACTCTTCCAACTGAACTTTTAACTCTTTCATCTTAGTTGGGGCCATTCTATATGGAGCCTTTGAAATAGGTCCGGTTCCTGGCATCAAATTGATGGTGAACTCAAGATCCCTGACAGGTGGCATACCCGGTATCTTATCAAGGAAACTCATATACAACCGAAACCTCCCTATTCTCATCTTCCTTTTCAATCCATTAAAATCCACATAAGAATAACGGGCACCCCTTCTTCATATAAGATTGAATTCTCATCGCATACACTATCTTCATACCCTTCTCCTTCCCAAGTTTCCTATAAGTCACTCTTGGGCCTCACAATCAATCTGATCCTTGAGTCTTCCCAACCAATCCATCCCCAAAACTACATCGAGATCTGACAAGTCAAAATCAACTAAGTCGGACGGAAAGTTCACCCCAACTATCACTAAAGGTACTTGATTATGCAACCTAGTATAATTAAACATCTCCCCTGACGACAATGCAATTTCTATTGAAATAGACAATGGACTGCTTAAGCCAAGCTTTTCCACTAAAGTGCTAGAAATAAATGAATGAGATGCTCCAGAATAAAATAACACTTTTGCAGACATAGAATTAATGAAAAAGGTTCCAATTACTACCTCCGAAACATTCTCAGCCTCACGAAGGTTCATGACAAAAACTCTGCCTTTAGTCTGATTCCCCATCCCTGGTTTAACACCAGCATTTGAAGAAGCTAACTTTTGTTGACAATTCTGAGGGGCCTTACTATTCGGGTCAGGTTTGACTGCAGGTTCTCCACCAGCTTTTCTAAAGCACTCATACTCCCGGTGCCCCAATTTCTGACACTAACGGCAAGTCACCAAGTTGCCCTCACAATCCGTCCCTGGGTGGTTCTTATCACACCTTTTGCAGAAAAAGGTTCTCCCAGCTTTCTTCTCATTCTCTTGGTTTCCATTAGGCTTCCGACTACGGTACCTATTGTCTTTCTTAGTTTGGCTAAATCAACCATTGGGCTTAGGCTTCTTATCTCCCATTGCTGCTATACTTCCTCTTTTCCCCAGAGGAGGTCCCTTCAAGCTCTCTTCCTTTAATCCCGTATAAGTGAGCAGCTCTACAATAAATTTCATCAAGAGTCTCAAAAGTTACACTTTCGAGCTTACTTTGTATGATTAAGGTTAACCATTGCTCAAACCTTTGGGCCTCCAAAGCCTCAGATGGTACTATCTCAGGTGCGAGCCACATTAACTCCAAAAAGTTGCTATAATACTCATTAACAGACATAATCTCCATCCTCAGATTGGTGAACTCCATAGCTTTTTGCTCCCTTAAGTACGGAGGGTAAAACTTAGTCCTCAAGGCATCTTTAAACTCGTTCCACCCAAAGTTCGGATCCTCTAAAAAAATCATCTTTCCTTTGATTCCACCATAGGTTTGCCTCATCTCTCAAATAATAAACAACATTTAACTCTAACGTTTTCAGGGCACACTATGGCATCAAAAAGCTTATCGAATTCTCGGATCTAGTTTTCTAAGCTAGTTGGTGTCCTCTTTCCCATGGTAAGTCGAAGATTTGACTGATGCTACCCTCTTAAAGACCTCACCAAAGCTATCAGTTTCACTCTGCTTGGTTTCTTGATTAGCTATAACTTGAGTGATGTTTTTAGTTATCTTTGCTAGCCTTCTGACCATAGAACTCATACTCCTCATTCTTTCTACCATTCTGCTAGAAGAAAGAGTGTTTGAGTAAAATATCAACTAGAATTCATAGAATAGATGTGTAACTACCAAATAATTCAATAAACATGTAAGTATAACTAGTTCAAACCATAGCAATCACATACACTATAAGAATCCGCGTTTTTAACGACCGCACAAAATGGTCGGTAACGAATGGAAAACGGTCGGTAATCAAAATACCGACCGCTAAACAGTCGGCAACTTTCGGTCGGTATATCCCTTATCGGTAATTCAAGATTACCGACTGTCTAGCGATCGGTAAAATTACCTACCGTCTGGCAGTAGGTGATATTAAAATTACCTACCGCTAGGCAGTGAGTAAATTTTAGGAGAAAAAATAAAAAAAATAACCAGTTAAAGGAATTACCAATAACTTATTTCAAAATTTTTGATTTTTTCCAAGTCTCCAACTTCCAGTTTATTCAAAATTCAAAATACGAATGTTTCGGCCTAGAAACTAGTTAATAGGAGTTAATTGTGTTTAGAGAGGTTAAAATCGCGTGTTGGAATATAATCCCGAGTCTTGTCAACCGAGGCCCTGCAAAACAAAGAAACCTAGCCCGGGGGTGTTCCCGGGAAAGCCCCTCCGACGCTCAAGTCAGTTGAGATTGAGGTAGAGAGAGAAAGTGAACAGTTCTAGAGAGAGATGCTCTGGTTTTGTTAGGTGAGAATTCAATACCTGTTCATTGATTGGGCTTGCTGCTTTTATAATGTTGGGGATTTCCCAGACAGGAAACCCTATTGGGGAGCATCCATGTCTATAGGAGAGTTGTCTCCCTTTTATGGCAAAGTTGCTTTCTGCCTAAAAAGGCTGATGGGCTCCTTGGGAGCATACAGATCAGGTCCTTTGGATGGGCTTTGCATAACACTATTGGACCAGATCAGGGGTCCAAACAATTAGCCCCATGCCAAGTAATCGGAGTGAGATCCTCGAGTTTCAGTGCGGTTGATTGGCGGAACGATAATGTTTTTGCCGATATTCTTTGAGTGATGCCTCAGAGCACGCAGATCCCGAGGAGGGAGATTTCGTAAGTTCCTGAGCCCCGGGTGATGTGGGGACAATATAGCTTGCTTTCGAGCGACCCCAAGACAATGCTCGTGGTGTTTGGTATAGGGCGATCCCCGAGAGAGGGGGAGACTTTTGATTTCCCGAGGGGGCGCGTTGGGCTCCGAATGATGGGGCGTCCTTACGTAATCCCGAGATGAGAAATTGGTGCTTGGCCTTTAGCGATCCCGAGTTGGAGGAGGATTCTGCTTCCCTCACGTGGCTCGTGGGGCCCCAAGTGCGTTCAGCTTACCTCACATGAGCCCCAGCTCGGGAGGGCTTATTGCTCCCGACGCGGTTTTGCGCTGGCGAATGGTGAGCTCCATGAGCTAGTTGCTAGGGGACCCCCGACCCGGGTAGTGCGTATCCCGACCAACTTAATGTTGCTGTAGTGTCTCAGACGGGCCCCGAGTGAGCTTATCGTTCCTCAAACGAGCCCCCACTCGGGAGAGTTATGAATCCCGACTTGTTTATGCGCTTTAGACGAATCCTGCGCGCCGTACGTCAATTGCTAGGTGATCCCCGACCCGGGCAGTGCATACCCCGACTAGTTCAGCGTTGCTTGGGTGTATTAGACGGACCCCGAGGGCGTTCGCCTTCCTTCAGACGAGCCCCGGCTAATGAGCCGTCCTTGGGAACCCCGAGTCCAGAGTTGGTCCCGAGTTGCTTGGCCAATCTTTGGCCAAGTGCATGGCCGAGGTGGGTATGCACCGCCGAGGGGGGGTGTGTACCAACTCGGGGGCTAATGAGCCCTCCCTTGGGGACCCCGAGTTGGTAGGGGAAGTACTTAGCCATCTTTAGCTAAGTGCTGAGCCCACTGGTATGCACCAACTCGGGGGCTAATGAGCTCTCCTATGGGAACCCCGAGTTGGTAGTGGAAGTACTTAGCCATGTTTTGGCCGAGTACTGAGCCCCCTGGCATTGCCGAGGTGGGTGCGCACCAACTCGGGGGCTAATGAGCCTTCCCTTGGGGACCCCGAGTTGGTAGTGGCGGTACTTAGCCTTTTTTGGCTAAGTGCTGAGCCCCCTGGCATAGCCGAGGTGGGTGTGTACCAACTCGGGGGCTAATGAGCCCTCCCTTGGGGACCCCGAGTTGGTAGTGGCGGTACGTAGCCTTTTTTGGCTAAAGTGCTGAGCCCCCTGACATAGCCGAGGTGGGTGTGTACCAACTCGGGGGCTAATGAGCCCTCCCTTGGGGACCCCGAGTTGGTAGTGGCGGTACTTAGCCTTTTTCGGCTAAGTGCTGAGCCCCCTGGCATAGCCGAGGTGGGTGTGTACCAACTCGGGGGCTAATGAGCCCTCCTTTGGGAACCCCGAGTTGGTAGTGGCGGTACTTAGCCTTTTTTGGCTAAGTGCTGAGCCCCCTAGCATGGCCGAGGTGGGTGTGTACCAACTCGGGGGCTAATGAGCCCTCCCTTGGGGACCCCGAGTTGGTAGTGGCGGTACTTAGCCTTTTTTGGCTAAGTGCTGAGCCCCCTGGCATGGCCGAGGTGGGTGTGTACCAACTCGGGGGCTAATGAGCCCTCCCTTGGGAACCTCGAGTCGGTCATGAGATAGTCAAACTTGGAGAAACGAGCTGGCTTCTAGTCAAACTTTGTTTGACCGTTGACTTTCTTGACTCAGTGCCTTTATGCCAATTTGGGCCTCTTGATTTTTGATCCTTGGGCTTTTCTTTACTTAAGGCCCAGGTTTTAAGAGCCCATCTAAGGTGGCCCTGAGGTTGTCGTGGTGCGGACATGGAGAGGGGTGTATATAGAGGAGGAAGAGAATAATTTTTCCGTACTTTCAATCATTTGCGGATTTCCTCAATCTCTCTCTTCTTTCTCTCTCTAAATTTCTCCATAGCTGGTTCCAGTTCCGAGCTCGCGAGTACCTGTGCCTGCTACACTCCCGAGACCGAGAATTCCCGAGCAGGTACGCTCTTCCTTAGCAGTAATTCTATATTTAGTTGTTTGGTACCAGTCATAGACGTCCATAGGATGGATCCCGAGACTGATCTCAATGCCCTTGCTTCCCCTAAGCTGTCGGAAGAGATACGAGGGATTGACGGGTTCTTAGTTAGCAACCGAGTCCCATGTGAGGACCCGTTGGCCGTTCCCGAGGCGGTTCCTTTGCCTAGTCCCTCTGATTCGTTAAGTGAGGAGGATGAGGGCGTAATTCCAGGTCCCTGGAAAGTGTCCTTAGCACATAGGCCGTGTAGTACTAGTTACCTTGACCGGTTTCTTTCTGATGGGGTTGTTACGGTATCTGAGGGGGCTGAAGAAGAGGCCCCGACTACTTCAGGTCAGGAGTATCCGCCTCTAGATCCCGAGGGTGGACCCCATAGTTATTACCCCGATGCCACATTCTTGAAATACATGGAGAGAAACGCCAAGTATGTGGCGACCAAATCTTGGATTCAAGACCCGTACTTTGTGATTCGAGCCAAGCATACCGACTCGGTGATGACCCCTCCGGTAGGATGCGTGTCGGTATATCACCAAAGCATGCAGATGGGTCTTAGATTTCCTTTGCATCCCTTCATCAAGGAGCTTCTTAATGCCTACCAACTAACGCTGACAAGTCTTCTGCCCAACAGTTGGTTAACTATAAATGGCTTCATTTCAATTTGTGACCTCCTCGGTGTTGCCCCGAGTATGCGTTTGTGGCGCAACGTCTTCATTTTGATGTTAGGGCCCGCTGATCGTCATGGCCCCTGGTGGTTCCGCTTCCAATGCCGAGCGGGCTACAAAGTTGTCCGTGATGCCCCTTCGAACCACAAAGGGTTCAGACGGATATTCTATCATGTTTATACTAGTGGTGAGTGGGGAATTCCCATCCTTCCACCCGAGGGGGGACCTCGCTTTAGGCTCAACCAGACGGTCCCCGAGATGTCTCGGGAAGAGGCGGTGGTGGGAATTTATGTTTCCACGACCCCGAGGACGTTGACAGGAGCCCTGACCTATGTGCCTCAGAATTGGCTACCGACCCGCCATGAAGTGCGGAATGAGATGTTCTTGGCATCGGCGGGCTTGAGTTGTAGCTGTGACAAGGGTAATTCCCTTTCATCACATGCATGTATTTTACTTTATTGCTAAAGTTTTGACGTTCTTTCTGTTTCAGCTCTTGCCCGACACCGACTTGACCCTGTGATGGCGGAGAGGTACGTCGACAGTGCTGCCTTGGCGGCTAAGCTTCTGGACAAGCTTGATGCTGAAACCATGTCCATCTCGCCACCTCCGAAGGTAGCTTTGAACGATAGCTTGTTTTAGTTTATACCTTAGATTTTGTGCTGACCTCTTCTTTTTCAGGATACCGACCCGAAGAGGGCCAAGAAACCTCAAGCCCGTTCCTGCAAGCTGAAAGGGGACACCAAGAAGGCTCAGGCTTTGGAGAAGGCCGCTGCTTCCAAGGCCTCGGATAAGGCTACCTCGGGTGTTTCAACGGGAAGCAAGAGAAAACCCGAGGGTCAGGACGAAGGCGAGCTCCAGGTCCTTGATGATCTTCCCCCCAAGCGACCCCGAGTTGATCAAATTGACATTCCTTTCACTGACATCACGAAATCTCAAAAACTGGCGAGGGTGAGGAACGCTGTCAAGGCGATCTATACGGATGCCGATGATGAGGCCCTTCTGGCCTTAGGTCAGGGGGAAGTTAATGCTCTTTACGAGTCCTGGCTCGAGGTATGTTCTTTTTTGAACTTGTGTTTGTTATTCCACTTATGTCGACTTTTATTGATTTCTCTATCTGTGCAGACTTCAATCCGGATGACCTCGATTATCAACCGCCGAGCCCAGTTTGAGGTGGGCCTCAGTGCTTTGAACAAGAAGGTTGAGGCTCTGACCAAGAAGGTCTCGGATCAAGAGGCCGAGATTGTTAAGCTCAATACCGAGCTTGATGGGCAAAAAGATACCTTCGAGCAGGCTCGAAAAGCGGTAAATGAGATGACCGCGCTGAAGGAGACCAACAAGCATGTCAAGGCTGACCTCAAGGCTGTCACAATCGAGCGTAACACCGCTCAAAAGAGCGTCGAAGACCTTCAACTGCAGTTGGCCGAGGCGGCAAAGAAAGCTAAGAGCTCGAAGCATAAACTGCAGAAGGCTCGTTCTAAGCTCGAGAAGGTGCAAACCGAATTTTTACAGGAGTGGAAGAGGTCCCCCGAGGGCTTGGCCTTCTTGGGGAAGATGGCCACTAACTCCTACCGCCTGGCTGTTCGAGAGACGAAGGAGCGTCTTAAGGGAATTCTCGTTGGTCCGGACTCTTCTCTAAACTGGGACGACGTCGAAGCTGAGTTCGACCGTCGTATTACGGAGGAAAAGGAGGCGTCCCATGCTCGTCTTGCCCCTGAGATCCCCCCTGCTGCTTCTCAGCCAGCTGTTATTGCTCAGGCTTCTGCGACCGCTGAGGTTACCCCGAGCTCTGTGGATCCTGCTGCTGATACTGTTGACCCCGAGGGTCTCTATTCCGGCAAGGACTCAGATGGGGATGGTGTTGGTAGTACCGGCAACTCTCCTGATATGACTCTGGCGGCTTAGTTTTATTTCAGTTATGCACTTAAGTTTCTGACTCTTAGGACTCTTGGGAGTTATGTTCTCGGGTCCTTTAGGTTGTACTATTTTAACTTGATGAAATGAAGTTGTTCTGTGTTTGCAGCATCCCTGAATTTAATATATAATGCAACTGTGATTTCGATTTTCAATTTCCCGAGTTCAATTTTGTTAGATGCAACTGTTATGAACCCCTTGTTTTTCTTTCATTCATATTCTCGAGATTGCCAACTATGGGGTTGTGTCTTAAAAAAGTGAACTGTAGGCTCAAGTGTGGCCAAGTTCCCAAAATCCCGCCAACTCTAATAGGGTATAAATGGTTGCCCCGAGTTGTGGTTTACAAAATGAACCGTAGGCTCAAGTGTGGCCAAGTTCCCGAAATCCCGCCAACTCTAATAGGGTATAAATGGTTGCCCCGAGTTGTGGTTTACAAAATGAACCGTAGGCTCAAGTGTGGCCAAGTTCCCAAAATCCCGCTAACTCTAATAGGGTATAAATGGTTGCCCCGAGTTGTGGTTTACAAAATGGTGTTGCTAATTAAATGTAATATTTCTTCAGATTGTCAGCATTCCAAGGTCGGGCCAGTGGGGTGCCTTCGAGTGACTCGAGTCGGTATGTTCCCGGCTTGATTACTTCCGTGACCTTGTAAGGCCCATCCCACTTAGGCCCTAGCTTGCCTTTCAGGTGTGTTAACCCTGTGGCCTCGACCTTCCTGACCACCCAATCACCTACATGAATTGGCCTAGCTTTCACCCTGAGGTTGAATTGTTTGGTTACCCGTTGCTTATTGCGGATTGACTTGAGTAGCGCATTACCTCGAGATTCAGGCAGTAGGTCTAGCTCGACTTTCTTCTCTTCTTCGTTCTTGTCATACTCGTAGAAGGTCATCCTGGGGGATGGTATCCCGACTTCAACTGGAAGGACGGCATCGCTACCATAGACTAAGCTGAAGGGCGAGTTGCCCGTTGCTTCTTTCACGGTTGTTCTTGCTGACCAGAGCACACCCGGGAGATCATCGACCCATGACCCCTTTGCCCCCTCCAGTGACTTCTTAATCCCATTCAGCACCACTTTGTTTGCTGCCTCAGCTTGGCCGTTGGTCTAGGGTCGGGAGACGGCTGAAAATCGTGTTTGAATCCCGAACCTAGAACAATAATCCCGGGTCGGCCCTCTGTTGAATTGTCTCCCGTTATCTAATATAAGAGTCCTTGGGATCTCGAAACGGGTGATGATGTTCCTCCAGATGAAATTTTGCACTTGTTTGTCTGTTATTGAAACTAGTGGTTCAGCCTCGACCCATTTGGTAAAGTAGTCGATGGCCACTAGGAGGAACCTTCTTTGCCCCGAGGCTGCTGGGAATGGGCCTATTAGGTCCATCCCCCACTTATCGAATGGTAATACCGCTTGTATGACTGTCAGGGGATTCGTGGGATCCCGAGGGATATCTCCGTGGATTTGACAGTTGGGGCATTTCTTCACCAACTCCCGAGCATCAGCTTTCAGTGTGGGCCAGTAGTACCCGGCTCGCAGAGCCTTCCCGGCAATGGTCCTTGCCCCTTGATGGCTGCTGCATGCGCCCTCATGAATTTCCCGAAGGATGTAATTGCCCTCAAATGGTGTAACACACTTCAGTAGTGGATGAGTGTAGGATTTTTTGTACAGGATCCCCTCATGCCAGACGAACCAACTTGATTTCTTTTTAATAGCCTCAGCTTCTTTCTCTACCGGGGGTAGTATGCCATCTCTGAGGAAGCTTATGATTTCCCCCATCCATGTGTCAGTTCTGTCCAAGGCGTGGATCTGGAGGGAATTAATGCTTGGCTGCTGTAGGACTTCCCAGATGATGGTTCGAGGAGTCAATCCATCTGCGGAGCTTGCCATACGGGCCAGGGCGTCGGCCTGCTGGTTTTCTGACCTCGGGAGGTGTTGTATCCTGAAGGTAGATAACATCTTGATGAGTTCCTGGGTTTTGTTGAGGTTCATCCTCATGTTGTCTTCCTTAGCCTCATACTCACCCGAGACCTGTCCTACTATTAGCTATGAATCTGACTTAGCCGTTACTGCCTGGGCTCCCGAGTTTATGCAGATTTGAAGGCCCAAGATCAGGGCTTCGTATTCAGCCTCATTGTTTGAGGCCAGGAAATCAAATTTGACAGCATACTCCATTTTATCCCCGACTGAGGGGATGACCACGAGCCCTGCTCGCTGCCGGCTTTGGTGGCTGAACCATCTACTTGTAACTCCCACGACTCCCTTTCTTCCAGGTCGAGGGGTCGGGAGCTGCACTCACTGATGAAATCCGCCAATGCTTGTGCCTTAATTGCTCTTCGAGGCTCATACTCCAACCCGAAGTCTGCCAACTGGTCTGCCCACTCGGTCATCCGAGTTGAATGATTCATGCTTTCGATTACTTTCCTGATGGGTTGTCCGGTTAGGACCTTGATGGGGTGCTCCTGGAAATACGGGTTCAACTTCCTACTTGCCATTACCAGCGCAAATACCATCTTCTCAATCTGGCTGTACCGTGCTTCTGCTCCTCTATAAGCGTGGCTGATGAAGTATACTGGGTGTTGAGTTCCCTCACTCTCAGTCACGAGCATCGCACTGAGAGCGTATTCTGATACCGAGAGGTATATATAGAGAGTTTCTCCCGGCAAAGGTGATATGAGCTTGGGCAACGTCGCCAGGTGTTGTTTCAGCTGTTGGAATGCTTGTTCAGCCTCGTCGTCCCAATCAAACTCCTTCCTTTTCAGTGCTCTGAAGAACAACAGGCTCTTATCAGCCGAGCGGGATAAGAAGCGGCCCAGTGCTGCTAGGCAACCTATTAGCCTTTGAACTTCTCTCACATTCCTTGGTGAGGACATGTTTAACACTGCGTTGACCTTGTCGGGGTTGGCCTCAATTCCTCTTTCATCTACCAAGAACCCGAGGCATTTCCCCCCTCTGACCCCGAATACGCACTTCTTGGGATTTAACTTCATGCCATGGCGTCATAGGGTGCTCAGCGTTTCTGCCAAATCCCCGACGTGATCAATTGCTTTTCTGCTCTTGACGATCATATCGTCTAAGTAGACTTCAATATTCCTCCCGAGTTGCTCCTCAAAAACCTTGTTGATGGTACGTTGATAAGAAGCCCCTGCGTTCTTTAGCCCGAAGGGCATCATCTTGTAGCAGTACACGCCTTGGGCTGTAACGAATGCTGTATGTACTCGGTCCTTTTTCACCATCGGGATCTGGTGGTATCCCGCGTTGGCATCCATGAAGCTGAGCAACTCGAGACCAGCCGTTGAGTCGACCAGCCTATCAATCTTAGGTAGAGGATGATTGTCTTTGGGGCATGCTTTGTTTAAGTCAGTGAAGTCGACGCACATGCGCCATGCTCCGTTAGCTTTTTTAACAAGAACAACATTGGCCAACCACTCGGTGTATTGGCATTCTTCAATGATACCCGCCTCTAGCAGCTTCCTGACCTCTTCTGCTGCTGCTGCGTTTCTCTCGGGCCCTTGATGCCTGAGCTTCTGCTTGATGGGGCGGAATCCCTCCTTGATGTTTAGCTCGTGGGATGCGAACTTGGGATTCAGCCCCTGAATGTCGGAGGCGGAGTAGGCAAACACGTCCTTGTATTCACGCAAGGTGTTGATGAGTTTTTCCCTGATCTCGGGACTAAGGTTTTTGCCAATCCTTACCCCCTTCTCGAGGCCTTCGTCCAGCATTACTTCTTCATCCTCTTCGACCGGTTGGGGTCGTTCGTATAGTTTCGGGTTTTCTGATAGGTAGACCCCGAGGCCAGTAGGGGTCTCTGCGGGGTCTTCCCTCTTTCTCTTCCTTGGTCTTTCTTCTGAGGTTGGTGTTTTAAAACTGTTTGTGTAACACTCCCGGGCTGTCTGTTGATCTCCATATATCTTCCCGACTTGACCTTTGTCTGTTTCATATTGCAAGAATAGCTGGTATACCGAGATGGCTGCCTTTATCTTGTTCATAGTGGGCCTGCCCATGATGGCGTTATAGGGAAGTGGGGTGTCGACCACCAGGAAGTCGAATGGTAGGCTTCTTCCCTTACCTCTTTCCCCGAGTCTCACAGCCAACTTTACGAACCCGAGGGGGTACACGGATGCTCCCCCGAAGCCTATCAGCGGCTGACTGGTCGGGGTTACATCCTTCTCGGTATATTTCAGCTTCTGTAAGCATTCTAGCGTGATGATGTCCGCTGATGAACCGCTGTCGACCAATATCCTCTTGACCCTTAAGTTGTCAATTTTCATTTCTATGACAAGGGGGTCGTCATGGGGGGTATGAATGTGCCGGTCAGGCTCCCCGAATGTCATGACAGGACACCCCTCCTGTGTTGGCACGATTTCTAAGACGTGATGTTTTATGGCGTGCAGGTGGGCCTTGCGAGCTCGGCTGGTTAATCCTCCCGAGGCATGTCCCCCTGCTATTACCCCGACATAACCATCGGTGTTGTCACTGTCATTTTTTCCTTCCTTCTCCTTCCCTTTCTCTTCCCGAGAGTGCTTGATATATCTGTTCAGCTTTCCTTGATCAGCTAAGTGATCCAAGGCCTTCTTCAATTCCCGGCAATCTTTAGTGGTGTGCCCACATTCTCGGTGATATTCACACCACAGTCGCTGATCCCTTCTTTCCTTTGAGGTCCTTATAGGGGGAGGGATGGGCAATACCGACTTGTGTTTTAGATCTAAATAGATCTCACGCCGATTTCTGTTGAAGCGGGGGTCGTTCACATTATCTGTAGTTCTCGGGAGGAGTTGGTTGCTTTTGTTACTTTTGTTGGATTCCCGGTAAGGGGTTTCTTCCTTTCTTTTCTTTGACTTCTCTACAACAGGTTTGCAGATGTCCGAGGCCTGAATGAATTTATGGGCCCGACTCATGGCCTCAGTGAATGTGGTGACTTCATTCTCAGCCAAGGACCATCTGAACTTGCCTGGCCAGAGTCCCGACATCAGGGCGGTGAAGGCTACCCCGTCTTGAAGGTCAGAGATCTTGAGGGATTCCTCATTGAAGCGTTTGATGTAGTCGGCCAGGCTTTCATGCTCCTGTTGCTTGATTGACATCAAGTGAATGCTTGTCTTTTTGTGCCGACGCCCGGCAATGAAATGTTGGTGGAATAATGCTTCTAACACGGAAAAGTTCGTGATAATGCCAGGGGAGAGTCCCGAAAACCAGCTGAGTGCTAGTCCCTTAAGGGTAGTCGGGAAGTAACGGCACCACGCTGCTTCACACCCTGTTTGTACACTCATCTGGGCCTTGTAGGCTGCCATGTGATCGTCGGGGTCGCTATTTCCCGAGTACTGCTCAATCTGGGGGACCTTGACTTTGCTTGGGTTAGGGACTTCCATGATCTCCCGACTGAAGGGTGTCATGAAGTTCAACACTCCTCTGTTCACCAAGACGGGACTCTTGTTTCTTGGGGGTCCCGAGTCTCCCTCACCCTAAGTTCTGGTTTTCATTGACCCGAGGGGGGATCCTTCCCGCCCCCGTCGGGGAGTTCTGGATTGAGCTTGCTCCTCTTGGCGAGTCTTCTCCTGATTGGCCCTTCGCTTGTCATTGAGCAAGTTCCGAGCGTCCTGCTCCATCCGACGCCTACGATTTTCCTCGATGATCCGCCGGGCATCTGAGTTTGATGTCCGATGGGAGTTGGCCTGGCGGGATCTCTCTCCTCGCACTCGTTGCCCGTCCCGGTTAGGAACTAGAGTGTTCGGATCTCCCCTGGGCCGTGGCTCTCCTTGAGTAAACTCTCGAGATACCCCCTGGTTGAGTTGGGGGATTCCCGCTATGAGATCCTGCAAGCTGCGTTGCATGTTTGCGTTCAACTGCTGAGCTATTCTTTCTATGTCTGCCATGGTGATGGGGGGTTGATCAGCATGGTATTGCTCCCGGGGTCCGGTTTGCTCTTCGTTACGAGGAGTAAATCCCTCATCGTCGACGGCAAGTGACTCGACCAGCACGTTGGGTTGCTGGGATCGAATCGGGGTCGGTTGTGAAGGTACTGAGGCTCGGGTTGTTTTCCTTCGGGGTGCCATGTTACTCTCGGTACGTAGCTTTGAGATGTTGTTTCCCCACAGACGGCGCCAAACTGTTTTGGCCTAGAAACTAGTCAATAGGAGTTAATTGTGTTTAGACAGGTTAAAATCCCGAGTTGGAATATAATCCCGAGTCTTGTCAACCCTGCAAAACAAAGAAACCTAGCCCGGGGGTGTTCCCGGGAAAGCCCCTCCGACGCTCAAGTCAGTTGAGATTGAGGTAGAAAGAGAAAGTGAGCAATTCTAGAGAGAGATGCTCTGGTTTTGTTAGGTGAGAATTCAATACCTGTTCATTGATTGGGCTTGCTGCTTTTATAATGCTGGGGATTTCCCAGACAGGAAACCCTATTGGGGAGCATCCATGTCTGTAGGAGAGTTGTCTCCTTTTTATGGCAAAGTTGCTTTCTGCCTAAAAAGGCTGATGGGATCCTTGGGAGCATACAGATCAGGTCCTTTGGATGGGCTTTGCATAACACTATTGGACCAGATCAGGGGTCCAAACAACGAAGAATACCACCAGTTTATTCCAAGTCTCCAACTTCCAAAATAACAAGATTTACAGTTATTCACAACTTAGCATGAGCAGTTGAGCACTTACACCAACAAAGGGAAAAAATGAAGATGAAATGCAACTGATACAAATACAATTGCTAAATGTAAAGTTTATATAAAAAGGGTAAAAATCTTTAATCCAACAACAAAAAAAGTATGGATCTGTATTTATAATATCTAGAAAACCTATTACAAATAATGTTAAGACAAACAAAAAATAAATCAAAGCAAAATAATAGAACAATAAACAAATTTCAATATCACCTAAATCTGAAAAAAGAAAAATCAGACTATTCTAAAAATCTAGATCTAAACCTATCATAAAATCAAAAATGAAAACCTTGTATAGAACATTTTTCGACGGCAAAACAATTCTCCTCAGGTTTGGATGTGTTGCTTGAATTCTACTATCTTCTAAGGGAAGTGATCGAGAATATCTCGCCGTTAGTTGGTTGGTCGGTGTTGTTGTGCTACCCTTGTTTTATGGCTCAGTCCTTCCATCTTTTTATCTTCTGGGTTTATGACGGTTAGAGGAGAGAGTAATGAAAAGAGAAAATAAAAGGAAAGGAAAATTGATGAAGTAATTTTCTCAAATAATAAAAAAAGAAAGTGATGAAGTGATTGAGAGTGAGAAACAGGGATTTTGAAAAGAGGAGCAGGGGAGGAAGTAGAGTGAGAAAAGAGATGGGATTAGAATAAGGGAGGCGGAGGTGTTTATTGAATTTAGGGTTATTAGTTTTATATGGGCCGGTTAGAATTAGTGGTCGTCTATTGTAAAAAAATTACCTACCGCTAAACGATCGGTAATAATTTTTAGCGGTAGGTAAATACCAACTGTAGAGTAAGCAGTCGGTATCTTTTATATTACCTACCGATATTAGAGCGGTCGGTAAAATTCAGTCGTTAAATACGCGGATTCTTGTAGTGATACTTCATATGTCATGGCCAAATATTGGGCCTTATACATAGCAACTACTAGAATATTTGAGTGTATCAAAATATCCTTAAGAAAACTAGGCCGTTTCATGACCGAAACAAAACTATATATGTCTACGGTTGCTGGAGACTTCAAACTCTGGGTAGTCTGCCTCAATAACATTCTCCAACTCATCAATGGCCATATAATCATATTGGCCCGGGTATTCTCGAGGCGTATAAAAAAATACACATAATACTACTATTTGCTAGTTAAAGCAACGTGACTTCCTTGCTTATACCATACATAGGGAATAACATAAACCTTTTCCTCTACTCCAACAACAATCATATAAAAAGCAAGAAGAATTGAGATTTTGCAAGAATAACATTATAAGAGTAATACTAATATATAATAACTAAATATGGTCCAAGATTTGTACTTAATGCACCACTATGGCTTTAAATATCTTTTAAAAAAAAAATTAAGTGTACTTGATTTCAGGATATAAAATAGCCAAGGTGATTATAACTCTCAGGTAAGGAAGTTACCCACAACGTAGGGGAGAGCCTTCCTAATCCTAGACAGAGCTCGTCACCCCAACACATTTAAACCCTTCATCTTTCCAAATAAAAAAAAATATATACCTTTTTGTGGCACTAGTAAGATGCATCTATACAAATCGTAACGGAAGAAAGCAATAAACTTGACAAAAACCATTTAAAATGCAAATGCGAAACTCTATATGCCCATCTTATGTCTACCCATCAATTTTAATGTTCAACTTTTAGCTTTTCTATTGTAACACCCCCAAATTACTCACTTTCAAATAAATAATTTAGTAAATAATATTTGAGTAATTTAGGAGTATTAACGCCACGTGACTAACATGCTTTCGGCAACGAACTACTAACTAACTAAATAACTTGCAGCGGAAGACTTTAACCAGAATAATAACAACTCTTTATTATTAAAAGTAAATATTGTCTCAATAATCAAAATAAATAAAACACCCTAATCTAGGTGAACACCCCCTTCCTAGTGTGCTATCATGCACATCCAAAATTCACCATCAAAACTGCTTACCAAAAGGTAAACATGGCAAAGCCAAATAGGAAAAAGGAAATACGCGTCAGTATAAAACTGAGTACAAAATGTACTAGATAATTAACACATTTGCTAGTTCGTAACAATTTATATTTCGAAAACTCCATCACTAATAATTCAAGAATAACTTTTTAAGAATAATCTCTTTCCAACACTTTATTAATAAATCAAAAATAACCTTTAAGAACAAACTCTTTCCAAATAATTTGGATTAACAATAACATTGAAAACACTTCCTCTTCTTATCTCCCTTTCCTTTTCCTAAGTGTGAACACCCCCCAATCTAGTCATCCCATCACAGATTTATTTGAAGGGGTAACAATAATTGCCAACAAGTGGATTTTGAAGCATAAACCCTTCTTGATGTTAATCAAGCGGTAATAATAACAATATGACTTGTAAGTCATGAATAAACCCTTCTTGATGTTAATCAAGCGGTAATAAAAATAATATGACTTGAAAGTCATGAAAGAATCTCCTTTGCTCATAAACAACTTTTTGAACATTCCAAGTTCATAAAAACCAATCAAACCTTTCCTTGTAAAAGAATACTTTAATTTTCCAAAAAGGATAACAAAATTTTTATATAAAAATAAAAGATTGATAAAATCATTTATTCTTTTCATTTCCAAGAGTGAATAGTAAAATATTGTAACCATTTTAAACCAAATTTCTAAACCAATCCAACCATTTAATCAATAAACAACTTTATCAGATAAAACCACATTTCAAAAGATCTAGCTACATAATGTACCTTGATAATGCACAAAAAGTATACTAGTATCTTCACTTATTCGTATTCTTGAACGATCTCCTAACCAACCAATAATATAAAAATCTAATAAGTAACTTATCACATGAAATTAATCATGAATTGAAACATGAATAACCTATCACAGGCATAATATTTTTGAGTAAGAAACATGGAAATCTTTTTCTTAACCCAAAGAAAATTAGAACTTGAATAAGAAATATAAAACTAGAATAGATTAAGAAGAGAAGGAAGAACCTTGAAGTAAGAGAGTATGGATTCTTCAAAGTTTTTGTGTGGAAAAGATGGCTTAAGGTATGGGGTATTTATAGGAGTAGAATAGGTAGTACTTTATTTCCAAAATTAAATAGTTTGTAACCTTCACTATAAATTAGGAGATTAAACTAAGATTTGTAACCTTCATCAAAAATTTGGAAGTTTTAGGAAAACAAAAAAACCCCCCCTTTACTATTAAATAGGTGGCCGGCCAAAAATGGCTCAAAAAAAAAAATTTAAATAAGTGGCCGGCCAAAAATGGCTCAAAAGAAAAATACTCCAAAATTTTTTTTCAAATTCTTTTGTTGAAACTTATTTAATAAAATTTTGACTAGGATTAAATCCCAAAAGTTTGACAAATCAAGTTTGGCGCTATATTCCCTCCAAAATAATTTAAAAACGAGTGAAGATACTAAAATACCCTTTGCTTAAAATATTTATTTTAGAAAATAAATATTTAATCATTTAAATAAATAATCAAAAATATGGGGTATTATAGAGGGATTAGGGTTTCTCTAGCTCTCTCTTTTGTGAAAGCATTTTATATGAGAAATAAGAAAGAACCACAACCGTCCGACTTTAATAGATCTAACATTCTAGATTTTCCCTCTCTTGCACACACTTTTCCTTTATTATTCTCAATCTTCTCTTCATCGGTTTTCCCAAGGTCTTGCTCCTCCTCCGATGAACGTCGCCGGAAAATCGAAAGCCTCGCGCGTCGCTTCTCTCGAATTTTTTCGCCGCCTTTGTGTCGTTGTATGTTTCTGCATTGTTTGATCGCTTTTTGGATTCCGAGTTTTTCTTTTTATTTCTTGAAATTTAGTCCTCGAATTTCTTGATTTTTGTCGGCTTGTTTTGATTTTTTTTCGCAGTACTGTAGAATTTATCGATAAAAAAAGAAGAAGATGAAAAGCTTACTTTGTCAATTGTTTGATTTGGCGTATTTTGTTGTTATTTCTGGAATTATCCGTCGGAAATAAATCGAATTCGTTTTACCTTTCGTTGACATGATCAATGGAGGTAGTTTAGTTGAGTAGTCTAAATGTTGATCTACTTTGTGTTGAAATTAGGAAAAAGAGTATTATGAACTTTAAACATTTTTAGAGTTATAACAAAGTTTGTTTAGAGTTATAGGAAGAACTAATTATAGTCATTGCAATACTTTTCTAGAGTTAAAGCAATGCTTGTTTAGAGTTGTATTGAATCTTCTTTAGAGTGTTTAGAGTTGTAGACGTAATAAATAGAGTTATGTACATATTTGTTTAGAGTTATAGGAACTAATAATTAGAGTTGTGTCAATACTTGTTTAGAGTTTAGGAGTAGTGTTTAAGAGCCATAGAAATGCTTATTTGGAGTTATAGTAAGTAGTAATTAGAGTTATACCAATACATGTTTAGAATTTTATAGAATATTAGTTAAAGGTATACCGACATTTAGAGTTGGTGTTATAACAACATTTGTTTAGAGTTATAGAAGTATTAATTAGTGTTAATTGCACACATATTTAGAGTTATAGGAACTAATAATTAGAGTTTAAGGTCAAACGAAGGTCCATTTTGAAATTTAAGCTATAAAATTTTCGATTGAAACTAGCAGCTGAGACAATATAGTCCCACATGTATCTGCTTGTTGAACAGATGGAATTTCTTAAAGTCAGTAGAGGCCATCTGCAAGCAGGATTTTTCAGAGAAACTACCCACAGCCTCAGTTCAAGATTTAGGTGTTGTTCTTATTGGTGCTGGATATGAGGTACAGTATTGCAGCTTTCATGTTTGGTTAGAATAAGTTATTTTAAAATGAATTGCACTACTCAAGTAAAAATTTCATATTCGATCTTCAGCAAGATACTCATGGTTGCTGTAAGAGGATTTCTATAATTTAACTACCTGACTCTCTATCTATATGTATAATGGTGGATTGTTACTCCGACACGGGGCAGGTTATGACCGTTACTTTATCTTATAAAGTTTGAGTGTAATACCCCTCATGATTGCTTTAAAGGGATTTAGAAGGCTACTCATTCCAACAAGATGCATCTTTCTTTTAGGGAGCTTATTTCCTTAGTTACTCCACTGTTAAGCGTGCTTGGCTGGGAGTAGTCTTGGGATGGGTGACCCCCTAGGAAGTTTCTCGAGGTGTGCATGAGTGAGGATCAAATGCGCCAGAAGAACTTGTGTTGGTTATTGAGGATAGTTGTTGGCCCTGGATGCGCATTGGTGACGATAGACTCGACTCCGGAAGGGTTGGGGTTTTACAAATGGTATCAGAGCAACCCTGTGACCGTGTGTTCGGCGACCCTAAGGTCGTAAGGCCGAATATTAGGAGTCCTCAGGCGCCTAGTTGGGGAGGATTCTGAGGCTGCATTGTCATAAGGAGCTACCAAGAGGTCGTTAGACCGTATATCTGGAGTCTCTGGCGATCAGTTTCCTGGCTGGGGCGACCCACGGGTCATTGTGGCCGAATATGTGGAGTCCTCAGGCGCAACGAGGGCATTGTTGTCCTCAAGTTGGGGTGTATATAATACTGCTCATGATTGCTTTAAAGGGATTTAGCTAGTTACTCATTCCAACAAGATGTATATTTCCTTTAGGAAGCTTATTTCCTTAGTTACTCCATAGTTAAGCGTGCTTGGCTGGGTGTAGTCTTGGGATGGGTGACCTCCGGGGAAGTTTCTCAAGGTGTGCATGAGTGAGGACAAAATGTGCCGGAAGACCTTGTGTTGGTTATTGAGGACAGTTGTTGGTCGTGGATGCGCACTGGTGACGATAGACTCGACTCCGGAAGGGTTAGGGTGTTACAAATAGTATCAGAGCAACCCTGCGATCGCGTGTTGGGGCGACCCTAAGGCCGTACGACCGAATATTAGGAGTCCTTAGGCGCCTAGTTGGGGAGGATTCTGGGGCTGCATTGTCATAAGGAGCGACCCAGATGTTGTTAGACCGAATATCTAGAGTCTCCGGCGATCAGTTTCGAGGCTAGGGAGACCCACAGGTCGTTGTGGCCGAATATGTGGAGTCCTCAGGCGCAACGAGGGCGTTGCTGTCCTCAAGTGGGGGTGTATGTAATACCCCTCATGATTATTTTAAAGGGATTTAGCAGGTTACTCATTCCAACAAGATGCATCTTTCTTTTAGGGAGCTTATTTCCTTAGTTACTCCACAGTTAAGCATGCATGGCTGGGAGTAATCTTGGGATGGGTGACCTCCTAGGAAGTTTCTCGAGCTGTGCATAAGTGAGGACAAAATGCGCCGGAAGAACTTGCGTTGGTTATTGGGGATAGTTGTTGGCCCTGGATGCGCATTGGTGTCGATAGACTCGACTTCAGAAGGTTCGGAGTTTTACAAATGGTATCAGAGCAACCCTCCGACCGCGTGTTGGGGCGACCCTAAGGCCGTAAGGCCAAATATTAGGAGTACTCAGGCGCCTAGTTGGGGAGGATTCTGGGGCTGAATTGTCATAAGGAGCGACCCAGATGTTGTTAGACCGAATATCTAGAGTCTCTGGCGATCAGTTTCGAGGATGGGGAGACCCACAGGTCGTTATGGCCGAATATGTGGAGTCCTCAGGCGCAACGAGGGTGTTGCTGTCCTTAAGTGGGGGTGTATGTAATACCCCTCATGATTATTTTAAAGGGATTTAGCAGGCTACTCATTCCAACAAGATGCATCTTTCCTTTAGGGAGCTTATTTCCTTAGTTATTCCACAGTTAAGCGTGCTAGGCTAGGAGTAATCTTGGGAAGGGTGACCTACTGGGAATTTATCGAGCTGTGCATGAATGAGGACAAAATGCGCCGGAAGAACTTATGTTGGTTATAGAAGACAGTTGTTGGCCGTGGATGCGCAATGGTGACGATAGACTCGACTCCGGAAGGGTCGGGGTATTACAAATGGTATCAGAGCAACCCTGCGACCGCCTATTGGGGCGACACTAAGGTTGTACGGCCGAATATTAGGAGTCCTCAGGCGCCTAATTGGGAGGATTATGGGGCTGCATTGTCGTATGGAGCGACCCAGAGGTCGTTAGACCGAATATCTGGAGTCTCCGCCGATCAGTTTCTAGGGCGACCCACATGTCGTTGTGGCCGAGTATGTTGAGTCCTCAGGCGCAACGAGGGCGTTCCTGTCCTCAAGTAGGGGTGTATGTAATACCCCTCATGATTGCTTTAAAGGGATTTAGCAGGCCACTCATTCTTATTTCCTTAGTTACTCCACAGTTAAGCGTGCTTGGCTGGGAGTAGTCTTGGGGTGGGTGACCTCCTAGGAAGTTTCTCGGGGTGCGCATGATTGAGGATAAAATGCGTCGAAAGAACTTGTGTTGGTTATTGAGGACAGTTGTTGGCCCTGGATGCGCATTAGGGACGATAGACTCGACTCCGGAAGGGTCGAGGTGTTACATTGAGGATATGGTTTCTATAGGTATTTTCAAAAGGACCTTATTTGTATGCTTTCAAGGGCTTGGCTGGCCGGTTTGCCCCAATCAGAGTTCACCTGACTATGATATTAATTATGATCGGAGCAACTCTTAGTGCAAATGGGAGCTTCAGAGGTTCTGTAACTTCTGTTAATGTTCCTTAAGGATTAAATTTTATTGTGGGTGATGTGCTCAATCCAAGAGGATATGCAGATTCCTCTTAAAAAAAGGTTAATAGACTAAAGTATATTTCATATTCTAAAATTTTCACATTTTTACCTTGCAAGTTTTTTTTTTTTGTTTAGAGTTCAGGGAAGTACTAATTAGAGTTATGGCAACGGTTTTTTAGATTTAAAGGAAGTAGTAAGTAAGAGTTAGACCAATGTTTGTTTAAAGTTATAGGATGTACCAATTAGAGTTATGGCAATACTTGTTCAAAGTTATAGAAAGTTTTAGTTAGAGTTGCGAAAAGTATCAAACAGAGTTATAAGAACATGTCATAAGTGCCAATCATTATTATAGTTGTGGTAAGTATCAATAGAGATTTAAAAGTTATGCCGATATGTCAATAAGGTTATATGTGTGAGCTAGAGTTACGAAAACATATCTTTAGAGTTCTAGAAGGTATTAATTAGCTAGAGTTATACTAATGTGTCACTAGAGTTATGGCGACAAGTCATTACTCTATGTGTGTCAATTGGCTTGACTCAAGGATGTTTGCTTGGTATTGTAATGAAGTTTGCAACTTGATAGCCTGTTAGCTCAATTGGTAGAGTATTGTGTATGCAAATACACAAAAAAGTGGGTTCGACTCCCGCACAGGCTCTTATTGCTTGGTGATAAGTGCATTTCTAACGCACTTTATGGACTCCTTTTTAGCTCATTTTGATCCTCTTTCTCCCCTTTCTTCTCTCTTTCTTCTCCCTTTTCCCTTCTATTTCATTCACTTGATCATTTTTGATCATAGTGGCTTTTTGCTAGATTTTCATTCATTTTTGATCGAATTTCTAGTACATTTGCTTTCACCCTATTTTGCCATGTTCTCAATATAGGTGGAACTAACTAAGATGGCTACGAGTTATAGAGTCGGCAAAGAAAGCAATGAAAATAGCACACGTTGATAAATGGTGCGCTCACACTATGGCCCATGTCCTCTTGCACAAAGGAGTACATTGCACAATAGTATCTTTTATAGGGCACTTCAAATGAACATAACTTTCAAACCACAAATCAGATGAAGGTAATTCCAGTTGGAGGTGAAATCTTGTTTCGATAGCTTTCCAACAACAGGTTATAAGCTTGATTTGGATCTAAAACGAAAGAGTTATGCTCGTTTTAAGTTGAACTGTCCGACCAGATCAGAAAGAAGAGTGCGCCCGCACAAAACAATGGTGTGCCCGCACTGACCAATGGTGCGCCCGCACCGTTCAACGCTTGATGTCAGTTTTGGGGCAGAAGGAATGGTGCGCCCGCACCTGTTTTTGGTGCGCCCGCACCATTAGAATCCGCGAAGAAAAAAGACGAGGCTTGCCTTAATAAGAGGGGAGTTTTAGTTTTTAAAACTTATGCGTTATTCTTAGTTCTTAGAGAAGATTATTAGGGCTTACATTAGAGAGTAAAACACTTAGTTTTTTATCAAGGTTTGAGATTATAGATCATAGTTTGTGATTTCTACAACATTGAAGGTATATTAATTCAATTAGTTTCAAAGTTTCAGTTTTTATTATCTCTTTTCATTGCTATTATTTGTTCTTCCCTTTTATTAGATCTACTTTATTATAGTTTCATAATTGTTATTTTAATTAGATTAATTATCCCTTAATCATGTTTAGCCCTAGAATAGTTATAGAATTCATGTTTTATTGCTTAGAATCCATGATTAGTGAGTAGTTCCCTATCTAGGGTTAGGGTGAAAGTATGGATTAGAGTTTAAATGTATTGTTAATGTGATTGTGATTATTTAAAGACATTTATGCATTGATCTTGGTGTTTTGAGGCCTTAGGATAGATATTGATCACATTTGTGCTTTGGTATTTTGATTTCAAATGTTCTTAATTGAATTATGAACTCTTTTATCATCCCCATGAATCAACTTAATTTCTAGGCCAAGATATTGGGTAGAAATTAAGGGGATCCAATATTAGGGGTTTTCCAAATTCATTGGATCTCTTAATCAATTGACTAAAGACCATTCGACAGAGGATTTAGTTAATTGATTAAGCGATCATTCTCGAGGACCATTCGAGAGAGGACTCGAGTATTTTAAAGGAAAACTAAACCTTGCGTAATCGTTGCCTTTGAATCACAATTGCATTAATAATCGTTGTCCACTTTGATCCATACTAGTAACCTTAACTCTAGTGTCTTCCTTATTCATATTTTCATCTCATATTACTTGCTAGTACTTTGATAGTAGTTAGTCATTAGTTGATACTAAATCATTTTAAACCCCCCAAAACCCTTCAATTAAGTAATTTAGACTTGATAGACTTTAATTAATCCCATTTCCCCTGTGGATCGACCCTTGACTTGCCTTTACTACATTCTTAGTAATTGCTTGTTAGGATTTATAAATATTGTTTGAAAAACAGTTTTTAGTGCCTTAACGACACACTAAAAACCTCTTATCAAAATGGCGCCGTTGCCGGGGATTTTGGTGTGCTATTATTTGAAGTTTTTTTTTAGTTTGAAATTGCTTAATTGATTTTTTTTTACTTTTCTTTATTGGCTTATTTTTTTATCTTGTTTTATTTTATTTGGTAAGTGTCGTGTATATGAGTCTAGGAATTTGTATATAATTTTTTTTTGCTTCTTTTAAGAGAATTCAAAAAAAAAAAGGCAAACTTCTTTTTTCCTCAATATGAGGATGAACCATTTTGGAATTATTTGCAGAGATTTGAGAACACTCTTCTAACTAAGTATAGACTTGAGATTTGGGAGATGTGTGAGGTGATATATGAAGGTCTGAATATGCATACAAGAGAGGTGGTGGAGTCTATATTTAATGGTGAATTTCAATGCCAACACTTTGATGAAGCATGGGGTTTCTTTAGGTGGCTATCTAGAGACACTTATGAGTGGGACCATGGAAATACTACTTTCTCAAATTTAGAAGATGTCTCTAGTTGTGAAGTACATATATATTCTGAAATTCTTGATTCACTCAAAGAAAATATGTGCATGTTAAATAGGTGTGATTCTATGATGGAAAACTTTGTCGAATCTAGCAAAAGATCAATCGAAACTTTGGGTCGAATTATCAATAACCAAAATCACTCTTGCATGACTATAACCAATGAAGATGATGATGATTGGGATATGGATGAGAACCCCGTAGTAGAGGAATCATTTGTTGAGAAAGTTTACACTATAGAGTCTAATGATGTTGAAGAAGTAGTTGATGAGACTTTTGTTTCTACTCGTCCTCTTCATATTCCCTTTTCAAGGAAACTCGACTTAGTTCCTTCCTTCCCCATCTTATTCCCTCTCCTCAAAGTTTCACCATTGGAAGAGCCTTTGGCCTCTTTAAACCTTCACAAGACTCAAATGGAAGTCATCGAGGACGGGATCGAGCTTAAAAGTTGCAAGGACCATCAAAAGGAGAACTCATTGTTTTGTTCTTTTTATTTGAATTTTGATGTTTGTTCTTCATACTTTCCAGGATTCTCTCGGAAATTTCATTATTTTCAACACTCATCACTTGGTAAGCATATAGACCCATTGAAATTTGTGCATGCTCTTTGTTTATGTCATACCTATTTGATCCACTGTGAAATGTGTGCTAATGCTTATGACAAACTATTGAGATCTTTGTCAAATTATTTAGTGGTAAGGTCTAGCTAGAGATCCTAAAAGAGCACTTTCTGGCAGGTATTATGAGACCTTTCTCCTTATCTTATTTGGTTTGGATTTTTGCTTGATTTTGTGCCCTTACTTCCTCGCTTACTTTCACTTTCCTTGTCAACCCCGAGGACGGAGTTTGTATTAAGCTTGGGGGAGTTAGCATGTGTTCTCTCCATCTCAACATTTTCTTCATCCCCTTTGTATTTAGGTTCATTTTAGTGCTTTTGCATGTTAGATTTGCATAAAAAAAAAACACAAAAATATTTTTTTTCTTTCTTTCTTTTCTGCATTTAGAGTTGTTTGGTTGCATGCATGATATGTTGCTAAGAGTGTTCATAACTTGATTGGAAGACCTTCTTTGCATTTGACTTGATGATTTTGGAAGCCTTGCTGTGACTTTAGGTGATCTTTGAGATCGGTAACTTTTGGTAGAGTCTTTTTGAAATTAGGCGAGTTGGTTGCTTGGATTGCCTTATCCCTTGTGCGATGAACCCCGAAGAAGGGCCACGAACCTCGTAAGACTCATTTACAACTCTCACCATTGATCGCCTAACTTGTGACTTACATTTTAGCTCCCCAAGATTGCATAAGATCGAGCCTATAGAAGAATGATTTAGGGCTTTTCTTTTTGCTAGAAATAGGAGCTCAAAAGCCATAAAGCTTTTATACCTGCATAATTATCCGCTTCTCAACCCATTTGAGCCTTTCTATCCTATTTTTGCTTAACCATCATAATAAGTCATGGCCAAACTTTCCCCAAAGTGGAGTACATGTCTAGCTTGTGTTGAGTTGAGTTGTTTTGATACTAAGTCTTTGGTTGAGAGCGAGTGAAGTAATGTGCGTGTATATTTGCAAAAGTTGAGGAAATTTGTGAGAAAGGAAAAAAAAAAGAAAAGAAATAAAAGAACGAAAGAATGCTCTTAGTGCTTCATTTGGATTTCTATTGAAAAGAAAGAAAGAGCAAATTGTTGAGAAAAAAAAATAAAAAAAATGTGTTCCAAAAAGTAAAAATCAAAGTGATAATCAAAGATGTGTGAGATTTCGATTTGAGTTGGTGTTTGGACTAGCTTGGGGGAGTTTTTACCCCTTAGTGTGTAATCCACTTTACCCTTTTTGGACCACATTCCTAAATTGTTATCCACACCTTTAACCTAGCCCCGTTACAACCTCAATAAAGTCCCTTTTGACTTCTAAATTGAACTTGGTCAATTAGTAGTGGCGGGTGAGATTTTGTGCATGTCACGATGAGGGTCATCAAAATGTGGTAGAGGTGAGCTATTATGGTTGAGCATCCCTAGGGGGGAGTCAAACTCGGGACTTGGAAGTGGAGAGGAGTGAGAAATCACTCTTAGAAAGCCTATTTTTCAAGGGAACTCGGTTGATAGGTGGATAAGATCCCTTAAGTCACTCTTGTGCTTCCTAGTCATCTTTCCTCTTGTGTTTGGTTGGTCTCCTAAATCTTATTATGAACTCAGTTACCTTGCATGTCATGTTTGTAGCTTTGCATATAGAGCATTTAGGTTAGTTTGTTGCATGGTTTTTCTTTTTCATCTTTTTCTCCTCTTCTCTTTCTTCTCTCTCATTCTTGTTTTGCTTGAGGACAAGTAAAATGCTAAGCTTGGGGGAGTTTGATAAGTGCATTTCTAACGCACTTTATGGACTCCTTTTTAGCTCATTTTGATCCTCTTTCTCCCCTTTCTTCTCTCTTTCTTCTCCCTTTCCCCTTCTATTTCATTCACTTGATCATTCTTGATCATAGTGACTTTTTGCTAGATTTTCAGTCGTTTTGGACCGAATTTCTAGTACATTTGCTTTCACCCAGTTTTTCCATGTTCTCAATATAGGTGGAACTAACTAAGATGGCTACGAGTTATAGAGTCGGCAAAGAAAGCAATGAAAATAGCACACGTTGATAAATGATGCGCTCACACTATGGCCCATGTTCGCTTGCACAAAGGAGTACATTGCACAATAGTATCTTTTATAGGGCACTTCAAATGAACATAACTTTCAAACCACAAATCAGATGAAGGTAATTCCAGTTGGAAGTGAAAGCTTGTTTCGATAGCTTTCCAACAACAGGTCATAAGCTTGATTTGGGTATAAAACGAAAGAGTTATGCTCGTTTTAAGTTGAACTGTCCGACCAGATCAGAAAGAAGGGTGCGCCCGCACAAAACAATGGTGTGCCCGCACCGACCAATGGTGCGCCCGCACCAAATTATGGTGCGCCCGCACCGTTCAACGCTTGATGTCAGTTTTGGGGCAGAAGGAATGGTGCGCCCGCACCTATTTTTGGTGCGCCCGCACCATTAGAATCCGCGAAGAAAAAAGACGAGGCTTGCCTTAATAAGAGGGGAGTTTTAGTTTTTAAAACTTATGCGTTATTCTTAGTTCTTAGAGAAGATTATTAGGGCTTACATTAGAGAGTAAAGCACTTAGTTTTTTTATCAAGGTTTGAGATTATAGATCATAGTTTGTGATTTCTACAACATTGAAGGTATATTAATTCAATTAGTTTCAAAGTTTCAGTTTTTATTATCTCTTTTCATTGCTATTATTTGTTCTTCCCTTTTATTAGATCTACTTTATTATAGTTTCATAATTGTTATTTTAATTAGATTAATTATCCCTTAATCATGTTTAGCCCTAGATTAGTTATAGAATTCATGTTTTATTGCTTAGAATCCATGATTAGTGAGTAGTTCCCTATCTAGGGTTAGGGTGAAAGTATGAATTAGAGTTTAAATGTATTGTTAATGTGATTGTGATTATTTAAAGACGTTTATGCATTGATCTTGGTGTTTTGAGGCCTTAGGATAGATATTGATCACATTTGTGCTTTGGTATTTTGATTTTAAATGTTCTTAATTGAATTATGAACTCTTTTATCATCCCCATGAATCAACTTAATTTCTAGGCCAAGATATTGGGTAGAAACTAAGGGGATCCTATATTAAGGGTTTTCCAAATTCATTGGATCTCTTAATCAATTGATTAAAGACCATTCGAGAGAGGATTTAGCTGATTGATTAAGCGATCATTCTCGAGGACCATTCGAGAGAGGACTCGAGTATTTTAGAGGAAAGCTAAACCTTGCGTAATCGTTGCCTTTGAATCACAATTGCATTAATAATCGTTGTCCACTTTGATCCATACTAGTAACCTTAACTCTATAGTGTCTTCCTTATTCATATTTTCATCTCATATTACTTGCTAGTACTTTGATAGTAGTTAGTCATTAGTTGATACTAAATCATTTTAAACCCCCCAAAACCCTTCAATTAAGTAATTTAGACTTGATAGACTTTAATTAATCCCATTTTCCCTGTGGATCGACCCTTGACTTGCCTTTACTACATTCTTAGTAATTGCTTGTTAGGATTTATAAATATTGTTTGAAAAGCAGTTTTTGGTGCCTTAACGACACACTAAAAACCTCTTATCACTTGGCAAGCTACGAGCATTTCTTATTTACGTGGTCTTCTTATGATTTTAGGATGTAATTTTGCTCTTTAACAAGAAAAAAAATGATGCTACTTTGAATCAACATAATAACGATTTTTTTTTTTAGTTGTAGTGTACATGAGTTTTATTGTACTGAATTCTTCTACTTTATGCTGGTTCTCCCTAAGCTATAATTTATAACCTATGTGGGAATCGAACCCACATCATGTGCATAGCACAACGCTCTGCCATTTGAGATAATAGGTTCCAATTTTAGTTTTAGTGTACAACGCTTCGGTTTCTGACACCCCTGCCCCGCAAGAGAAAGGAACCTATTAATTTAGATGTTGGGGGAGTTCTACTGCGGCAGCAATTTCATGCATCCATGTGGTGCATTTGGGCGATTAACAGCCAACTATATTCATCCTAACATCTGCAAGTCAAAGAACAAACAAATACCTATTTTACTCATATTCTTCATTTCACCTCGAGTAACTCTGTTGGATCCTCAATGATCCAGCATATGAGTTTATGCTCGTTGTGGCTCCAGTGAAGACTAAGCTGTGGTTTACTTACACGGTTACTGCTGGTTCGCAAATCGGACTTATAAGAGCAAGTACTAATATTATCAACTTCACAACATAAATTCTGATATGAGGGTAATGTTAATTATAGTGTCATTTCGTTAATTCAACCACAAGTCCACAAGGATATATAATATTCTACTACCACGTAAGTACAAAAATATATGGTTCCACAATTCAAGCTCCAGCTAGGGGCAAACCTGAAGACGTGGATAATAGAAGTAGTATCCTTCAACCATACATCCTTTCAGAAGGTTGTTCTATTCCATCCAAAAAGGGAACCCTGCAATAGTTTAAGAAAAGGATTCTAAATCAACTTGTGAAATGCGAGATAATGTTGGACAGTGACTCATGGCATAACTTAAACCTGCAACTACGTTGCTCCCCCACCCATAAATATAGAACTTTGTAGAAAGAATATGAAGAAATATAGCAACAAAGAAAAACTGGTAGAAGATGCAAGGGAAATGAAAGACTAGCTTTGAAGATAGTTTTACATGGTGAAAGCTTGTTTACATGTTCTATTATTGGCTAGGACTGGTGTCGAGCAAGCTAAGCAAGAGATAATGACGGTGAGTACTAAGTAGTACCTTAACATTCTCAACTTTTTTCTTTAAACCTATCAATAAGCTTCAGACAAGCCTAAGCAATGATAAAAGCAAGCCCCTCATTAATTAAGATACCTCTTAGTAATGGATTATGCTGCAACAACCTTGTTGTCGTAATTCAAATTCCTTATATTTAGATACCTATTCATACAAGTGTGACAACTAGGGGTGCTTAACGAGCGAGCCGAGCCCGAATAGCACTGGGCTCGGCTCGAGCTCGTTTAAGTTTTCAAGAGCTCGGCTCGGCTCGTGAGCTCGCCGAGCCTGGGGGAGCCGAGCTCGGCTCGAGCTCGTGATGAGAATTCGCGGCTCGAGCTCGGCTCGTGAGCTCGTTTAGGCTCGGCTCATGGGCTCGTTTAGGCTCGGCTCGTGGGCTCGTGTAGGCTCGGCTCTCTATTATGGGCTCGAGCGCGTTTAGGAAATTTATTTTGCAAAAAATCTGTATAAAGTGAGTTTAATGATTCTATCATCATTGATGATTCCAATAAAACAATACAAAAGTTTCGCATATTGCAAACAATACAAAAGTTCTACAACAATACAAAAGTTCAACAACGATAATATATCAACCAACACATATACAATATATTACATAAAATAAAGAGTTCATTCTTTTCTCAAGGCAATGTCATTCTTGTAAGTTGCCATATGCTCCAAAGCCTACAATGCCCGCTCCATGCTACTTCCATTACACCATACAATCATAAGTTAAATAAAAAGATTAGTCAAGTTCTAAAAATACAATCATAACTTCTCTATCTTTTTTTGTTTTCCTTTTCTTTTTAATTGTTTTAACCTTTTCTTTTAATCTTTCTTCTATTATATAGCTTAGTTAATATCTTAAAAGAAATAATTAATATAATTTTTAATATCTATAAACAATTTTTTAATATATAAACAATTTTTTAATATAAAATAATTTTTTTAGTATAAAATAATAATCGAGCTGTTCACGAGCTTTACGAGCCGAGCTTTGCCTAGCTCGGCTCGGCTCGTTTAAGTCTCGAGCCGAGCCCGAGCTCGAGCCGAGCTTCAACGAGCCGAGCTTTGTCCGAGTTTGACCGAGCCGAGCCCGAGCTGCTCGCGAGCCTGTCAGGCTCATTATCACCCCTAGTGACAACATCTCAAGCACAACTCTAAATGTAAGTTCATATAACTCTAACTAAATATTGGCATAACTCAAACTACTACTTCCTATAACTCCTATGAAGTGTTTCTATGACTGTAACTACTAATTTATATAACTCTAATCAAACTTTGGCATCATTCTAAGTACAAGTTCCTATAACTCTAATCAAACGTTGGCGTAACTCCAATTACAAGTACTTATAATTCTAATAAAATGTTTCATAACTCTAACTACTAGTTTGTATAACTCTAATCAAATATTGGCATAACTCTCACTGCTTCCTATTACTACTATAAAGTGCTTTTATAATTCCCATATAGAAACAAAGTACTAGTAAAAGCTAAGCCCACAGACTCTAGATTCCCTCCTTTGCACATGATATTTGCTATGCGGAGCAAATTATTTCCTCTCGATCAATAAAGACAAAGCATCATAAAACATTAGCCTTTAGCATATTATCTAATAAGAAAACACTAAGAACCAACATTATACAGAGTTAAACTTCCATATTTGTAAAGATTATACAAGCAACATCTAAATTACACATTATACACTGATAAAATACTCATAAATACCAGAATTCTGAGATCAGGGAATAAATTTGACATATGTCTGGTGTAGAAACTCGAGTAACTGTCGGCTTCCAAGTAACAGAAGTTCTATACGTCATAGGAATTAAATCAATCCTTGTTTAGACTTATAAGAAGTACTAATTAAAGTTACATTAGTACTTCAGAGTTGTAATAATTACTAATTGTAATCATAGAAACATTTAATTAGTTATACCAAACCCGTCTTAAGAGAAATAATCATTCGCAAGCAAATCGTGCACATGCACAAGTATTACATCATTTTTTTTTACGAACATATAGATAACACCTAGATCATTTTTTTTACGAACATACAGATAACACCCACATGCTTTCAGCACTAACTTCCAATTCTTGTTTTGATTATCATCTAACACATGAAACATATAGCAAAACCCTTTTCAAAACAATTTACACCCAGATGCTTTCAGCATCGTGCAAATCATGTCAACTAGCATTCAACAACAATATACAAGGGTCTCCAATAAAACTACAATTTGATCCAAGTCAATCAACATTCAGCAACATTCAACAACCCTTATCCCAATAAAACAAATTCAGTTTTCGTTGTTCATGAAAATTATATTCCAATGAAAAACATACAAATATTACAGGAAAAATCAACAATTCAAACGATTAATTAAATATAATCACAACAATTTCGAATCAAACTCGTTTCTTAATGAAATTCAGATGTAAACTTGAATCAAAATTCTACAAAAATTAGAAAAAAATTCCCAAATACTAACCTTCTTTTGCCATATTGCGTGAGTGTCCCGAACTGATCTTGAGTGCTGAAGAACACTGAATTTCAGATACTTAATTTGACCAAAAAAAAGGATGAAGAAGGTCATGCTATAACCAAAAGGAACGAGAGGAAGTTTCTTTTACTTTTTAATCTGGGCCATTAAATGAACCATAATCTAAGGGTTAGTATTTTTTCTCACTTCTCATATTAAACACCATTCTCACCTGAATTAGGGGAAGTCCCTTTCCCCTTTACCGCCAGCCAACTCAAGCCCATATTGGGCCTTGTGCTGCTTCGTCTAACTTGTGCTACAATATTTAACATCATAAGATTAATCTCTATTATATAAGCCAAGGGGGGAGCAATGGTATCCCCCTTGAAATTTACTTAAATACCCCCCACTACATAGACATTACGTTTCATGTTTTCCACAAACAACCTCTGTAATCAACCCCAAACCACACATTAACTTGCCAAAACTAAAAATTCAACCAAATCTCAATCAACCCCAATCCACGCATAAACTTGCCAAAACACAAAAATCAATGAAATCTCTAATCAACTCATAATATGTTCAATTGCATAAAGTTACCAATAAAAAAGATTGATAATCAATAACTTACCAAACAATAATACCATATACATAAGAAAAAAAATTACACGGCATAACAGCTTCTCAAATCAAATTTTTCATGCCACAAACTGATTAATTACAAACACAAACTCCAAACAAAAGAACAGAATCAGTTCTCTTCAAAGATTGGAGCTTCACGAGTCACGACATTCTCAAATACGAAACTCTCAAATTTGCTGATTCTTTACTGTTAATCAGGTACGCAGTTCGTTATTGAAAAGAAAAATTATGTGTACTGTTCTATGTTCAGCGAATCTTAAGAATACTACAGTAGTAAAACAAACAGAATATAAAGTAACATTTTACTCAAATTAAACTCAAACTACAGTGAATCATATGTGTTGTTTTAGATTTTTTTTAAAAAAATAACTTAAATTACAGTCTATTTAAAATTTAATTCAAAAATAGTTGAAATTAAAATTAAAATTACATCATAAAAAATTGGAATTTTTTTTTGTCAAAAATAACTTTAATAATCGTGCCCATATATTGAAAAGAATTATTTTTCTGCCCATATATAGAGAGAAAATATGAGAACACGAATTAGATTCCAAGAATTTGAGAACACAAATTATTTTTCCGCCCATATATTGAAAAGAATTTTAGAAAAAATTACTTGAACTCATATATTAAAATAAAAAAAATGTCCCCATAACCAAATTTCAACACATACCTTAATTTGCGGGAAATTGAATTTCAAGCTAAACTGTACAGCTTGAGGTCCATGACGGGCTGAGCGAAAGCCAATTGCCAACTCCGCGACTTGGTGAAAAATTGGTCTCAATTGAAAAACCGAGAGTAAGAGAAATATTACAATGAAGTTCAATAGAATTGGGGGAGTAGTGTGACTTGGTGAAATTGATAAAAATGATGTTCAATCGGATTGGGGAGTCGTGGTTTGATTTGGGGGAACTATGGGTTTCGGAAATATGGGTTCATTAGGTCAGAGTTGAAGAGAGAGAAAAATGGGTAGCTAATGAGTGAGAGAGATAATATGGGTTTGTTGGTGAGAAACTGAGAATGAATGACAGTAGAAGCTTTGTTTGAGAGAGAGTGAGTGGGCTTGGACTTCATTTGCTAAGACTTTATTTTATTTGCATCCGTCAGAGTTGAGTTTCATATTGTGCAAAAGAGGTTTTTCTCATTCGAGAATACTGGATCAATAATGTTTAATACTACCAAATCAAAAGACACGTAAAGCACACAAGCACTAGAGTCATAGTCCTAATGCAGAAGTACGACAGCTAGCACACAATTATCTTAATTCACTAGCCACAATTCAAAGTTTTGCCAGGGTAATTAAGCCTTATTTGATCAAAATATATTGAGGTGAACCTATTGTGGTAGTTTAAGGCCCTGTATTCCCGTCAAAAAAAATTTAAGGCCCTGTACATTCTTCAAAAATAGATGTACATTCTCCCAAAAATATATATACAATAACAAGTTGTACATTTGATAAAAAAATACATGCACATTGAATTAAAAATATTATAGCTATACAAACGACCTTTTTTTTTATCTTTTCATTCTTTTCATTTAACTAACTATTTCACAACTAACTACTTTCTCTGTTTTTTTTATCATTCTCACTTTCTTGTGCGCATCTCCCTATCCATATCTTTGAACTTAAATATCTTTCATTATATATTAGTAAAAATTATAACAATTGAACATTAATATTGTACTAATTGAGACGAATCAAACAAGACCCCACATGACTATATTTTTTCTTATAATTATTGAAAAAAATTGAGAAGATTCTCTCTAAGTGTGAATAGTGCCAAGATTTCAAGTGAGAAAGATAAAAAAAATAGAGGGAGTATTTCATAAGATTTAAGGAGAGTGATATTATGATATATGTAGTAATTCAGATGCAAAAGTGCAAATTTTATTCATAACTTCCATTAGATAAGTAAATTTCATGGGAATTGAATGTTGTTTGACAATCAACCAAGGAGATTTAAAGATTTTTCATGAGGTTAAAATAGAAATAGTCGAGGTTTAGGGTGTGTTTGATTCACCTGAAAAGTAGTTAGAAATGCAATTTCATTACTTATATTTTATTAAAGTGTTTTTAAATAATAGGGAAATTCTCACTAGTACCATCCAACTATCGACTTTTCTCAATGGTAGACATTTTTTTAATTATCTTCCCAATAATACCACTATAATTATGACTTTTTATTTAAAGTGTTTTATAGTTAACAAAAATTAGGCTAAACTTTAAATGTAACTAATAAATATTAAAAAAAAAAAGAATATTCACCCTAATCAAATACTTGGCTGCCATAGGCACTACCCAACACCAAAACTTCATACTCATCATCAAAATTGGACCTTCCTCTGTTAAAAAAAAAAAAGGCCTCAGCGCCACCTTCATATGTAAAACACTCATCATCTTCCCTTACCCTTCTCTTCGTGTGTGTTGCAAACCAAATGAAAACCCCAACATCTTGCTTTGGTATACTTCACAAGTAAATCGTCGCGAATTGTGCAACTATTTTGCGAGGAAATATCTGCAAAAGTTCTGGAATTCTTTTCGGTAAACGACGGTGAACATCACAAATTTCTGGTAATTTTTTTTAATTGATGATAATTTATGTGAAATTGAATAATTTCTGGTAATTACGCATGCTGGGGAAGCTCCCTGCCACAATATGTTGCTATGAGTGTCTTGAAAGTCTTTTATGATTAGTTGTTGTATTGGAATTATGCGATTATTATAGGAAATTTGACATAAGTTTAATATGATACATGTCGTGTATTTGTGTGAGTTTGCTTTGATATGGGAAAATAGATTTGTTCTTCATTTTGGATGTGAATTCAAAAAGATTAATTTGTTGATGTTGTGTGTTGCTACTGTGCTGTGGTTTTTCTATTTTAATGGGCCTCTCAATTGCTCCATATAAGAAATTTATATTTTTTTGGTGCATAAAATGAGTAAATTAACCCCCAAGAACAGATATGAATATTTTTGTTTTTTATGATCATATATGTGTAGTAAATTTTCAGTTTGATGATCATATAGCCTGTTCAAGTTTAATAGTACTTCAATTGCACTTTTAACAAATTCTTTTTTGATTCTAATATAATATGATAACATATTATGAGCCGCGTGTTTGCTATGGAAATGTAACAGGGTGTTATTGTTGTTTTTGCAGAATGGGTGATGATAGTAAGGTATTGAGATTTTAGTGGAGGGGAAGGAGTGTAGACATTAGTGTAAAAGTAGACAAGTGTTGCTTACTAGATGTAGTAATAGAGTATGAAGATATTGCAAGGAGTTCCACACCTCCTATGGAATTTAGGCACCCAACTTTTAGATATGAGTTTATGGAGCAACATTATGATTTGTTAATAGATATTGATTTGAAGAATATGTTTGATAAATTACGTGACCAATCCATCATTGAGATATGGGTGGGGACTATTCTGAAACCTACTCCACTAAACCAACTAGTGATTAACTTTAAGAAATCCAAAGGCAATGAAGTAGCTCCACAAACTTTGACCTATGATAAAAGTCCAGTCATAAATAAACTTGACCCTAGGAGGAGTGCTACATAGTCTCCATCTCATACAAATGTTGGTTACCCTACTGATTTAGCTAATGGCAAATTTATGAGGCCTACCAATGATGACAACCCTTCACTAGATGATCTTAATTTTGAGAATGTAGTAAATCATGCTACAGAATTAAAATGGTCTGATATACAAAGAGACATGGAAGAGGAACAAGAGCTTAGAGCTTACACTATAGGTAGATTAACCTTTGATAAAACCATGTTGTCAGTTGGTAAACCTTCTAAGGGTCAGACATCTAAAGGTAAGCCTTGTATGAATAAATTTGCTAAGGGTCAAACCTCTATATCACAAACCCCTGTCCCCTCTTTTTATCATGTCAGTAGCTCAACCCCTCACAAATATAAGCTACCACCAGACCCCATGTCACCCAATTCAGTCTTCAAGACTCTATTGCCTAGGAGGAGCCCGAGGTTTTCCCCTCACGTTCCTTGTGTTACGCCTAGTAATACTGCACCAAATAACCAACAAAGTCGACCTTCTGTATTCTCTAGAAGAATTCCTAAGACAACAGTAGTCATAAAAGGGTTATGGACTGGAGTAAACAAAGATGTGGTAAGACAACATGTTAGAAGAAAGGTTCAGTTTAGTCTTGAGGATGTTGATAATGATGATAGGGTGTCAAAGGATGATAACAATGACTCTGATGAGGAGGTTGTGCCGGTGACGACAGATGTCTTTGTAGATGAATTAGAAGAAATTGTTAGGGTTCCAAAAGTTAAAGATAACTGGAAGCCTGGGAAGTGGTATGGTTTCATAGATGATAATGACGATGATGACTACTTTCAAAGGTTGTACAAGAATGGAGAATTGTACGAAGATCAGGAGTTTGGAAAAATACAACTTAGGCCATGGATGATTTTCACTGACAAGGGCCATTTTAAGGATACTTTAAAAGATTATTGTGTTCAAGAGGGTTTTGCCATTGAAGAGGTAGCTGCAGACAATAAGAGATACATAGTTAGATGCTACCAAGAATGTTGTGAGTGGAGATTACATGCTAGTAGGTTACAGGCCTGATGGCAGGACATGGGCTATTAAGAAAATTTAGCCAAATGTACACACTTGTAGAGGGTTAGAGACATATAATCCTATTTGCACTGTTCGATGGGCTGCTTCCAAATTGGTGGAAGAGATTAGGGCGACCCCGGATATTACAGGGAAGTCACTGATGAGCTTTTATTTAATCGATTTGGACTATACATGAAGCAATCCACTTTATACCGGATGAAGAAGTTTGTTATTGAAAAATTGTTTGGGGGTCATGATGAGTCATATGCATTTCTACCTACTTATGTCGAGGTGATAAAGGATACAAACCCAGGATCTAAGGCATTTTGTGCTTGGAAAGAATCCAAAACAATCCCAAGGGAGTTATTGTTTACTTCAATATTTTTATCATTCAATGGTCAATGGAAGGGATTGCTCAAGGGTTGCAGACCATTGATAGGTGTAGATGGGTGCCATTTGAAAGGTAATTATGGTGGGATTCTACTATCTGCTATTGCCTTGGATGGGAACAATGAGATTTTTCCAGTGGCATATGCAATTATTAGTGTTGAAGACAAGGAAAGCTGGAGCTTCTTCTTTTGGCACCTACACAACATTGTTAAAGATTCCAACAGGGAGAATTGGACAATTATATCAGATAGACAAAAGGTATTTGTTGTATATTGTTCTTTATATTGTAGGCCTTTTTTTATAATTTTTTTGTATTATATTCCTTATAATCATGGCAAAGTTACAAGTTTTTTTATATGAATTTTCCTGTGTCTAATAACTTAGGGTGTTGACCTTGCTTTGAAAGAGGTTTGGCCTATTGCAAAAAGAAGATATTGTTGTAGACACCTTAGCAGGAATTTTAAGAAGGTGTTTCCAGGACCAAAAATGTATATTCTGTTTTGGAGGGCATGTAACGTAACATCTGCATTTAATTTCAGGAAGGCCATGGAAAAGTTACATAAGGAAGCTGGTGAGCCTGTGATGATATGGTTTTCTGATTTAGGAAACCAATCAAATGGAGCAAACATAAGTTTGATCCTAATGTGTGTTGTGATTCAAACACTTCAAATTTTGTGGAAAGTTTCAATTCCACTCTAGGAGTTGACGAATGTAGGCCAGTGTTAACATTACTTGAAGGTAATAACGATACAAAATTCATATATTTTACATTTTTCACATTATTTGTCAAGCATATATTCTCATTGTTTGATTTAATTTGTTTTGCATTTTAGGAATTAGAAGGGTATGCCTGGTCAGGATTGCAACAAGGCAACAAAATGCTATGAATTGGAGTGATGATAATATATGTCCGAAAATTGTGAAGATGTTGAAGGATATAAGTAAGGAAACTATTAGCTGCAGGGCATACCAATCAAGACCCGGAGAATATGAGATACATGCACTAGAGGAAAAAAACGAAAGGGCTGCGTTTTTTGAAAAACGCAGCCCTTAATAGTGAAGGGCTGCGGTTAGCCCAAAAACCGCAGCCCTTCGTTTACGAAGGGCTGCGGTCAATGCAAAAACCGCAGCCCTTTTAGTGAAGGGCTGCGGTTAGCCCAAATCCGCAGCCCTATAAGTAATAAAGGGTTGCGTTTTGGGCTAACCGCAGCCCTTTATGGGCTTTTTTTTATTTTCAAAAGAAATTAGTGGGCTCAACTTAGGGATCTCACAATCTCCTCTCACAAATCTCACGTACGCAACAAATCTCACCCTCTCTTCTCTCTCACCCTCCCTTCTCTCTCATCCTCCTTGCCGCCGACTTCTGCTCGTCGGAGCTTCCTTCTCCTCCGCTCTCGTCGTTGCTGGTGTCGTTGTTGTTGTTGTGTGTTGGTGTCGTGGTTCCCTCCCCTGTCACGTGTTTCTCTCTCCTCTTTTCGTGCTTGCTGCTGCTGCCTCGTCGTCTTCTTCTCACCGGAGTTCCTTCCTTTTCCGCGCCGTCTCTACCGTGGTGTTGGTGTTGTGTTGTTGTCGTCGTTGCTGGTCGTTGCCGCTCGTTTTCCCCTTCTTCTCTGTTTGTTGTTGTTGTTGTGTTGCCACCTTGTTGTCGGAGTGCGTGTTGGTGTTTCCAGTGAAGTACCGCAGGTACTTTCCTTCCCTATGTGTTGTGCGTATGGTCGTGGTGTAATTGTCATTGTTGTTGGGTTGTTACTGTTGCTTTTGTCGTTGATGGTAGTGTGGTGATTGTTGTTGTTGTTGGTTGTCGTTGCTGTTTGTTGGTTGTTGTTGTTGTGTAAAATTAAATCAATTTTGTTAGTATGATAAGGTTTGTGAGCTAAGTTTGATTAATGTAATTCAATAATTTGGATTCATGTATATAAGATGAACAATCAGTTTATTAAGTTAAGGTGTTGTGGTATTTTATTGGATTTAGGATCATGATAATGAAGTTCCATTTAATTTGTGATTAATAATAGTATGAATGTTTGTTTTTTGACTGTAAGTTTCGATTATGTTGTTGATTCGTTTTTTTTTATTTTCCCTGTTGTAAATTTCTTATATATTTAGGAGTAAAAAAATGCAAAAAAAAAAAAAAAAATTTTATTTTTTTTGGGTCAAAAGGGTTGTGGTTTTGGTTAAAACCGCAGCCCTTTGTACAAAGAAGGGTTGCGTTTTAGGCCCAAAACCGCAGCCCTTCCAATATGGAAGGGGCTGCGTTTTTGTGCCTCAACCGCAGCCCTTCGTTGTGAAGGGCTGCGGTTTAAAAAAAGCAGCCCTTCACTTTTAGTGAAGGGCTGCTACGAAAAGGGCTGCTGGCCAAAAACGCAGTCCTTTGGGCTGTTTTGACCGCAACCCTTCCGTTTTTTTCCACTAGTGATGAGGGGAAATCTCAATTTCCTTTGAGCTTAAATGACAAGATATGCTCATGTGGGGCATGGCAAATTTCTGGAATTCCATGTAGGTATGCCATTAGGGAAATGGTGCATGCTAAATTGGATCCTTATAGCTACGTCAGTTCCTGGTTTTCTGTTAAAACATACAAGCTAGTTTATAACTTCAACATCAATCTGGTTCCTGACAACCAACAATGGCCTGTGTATGAACATCTCCCTGCAATATACTACCCCCCACAATGAAAAGAGGAGTTGATAGGCCAAGTAGAAACAGAAAAAGGGAGGAAGGAGAAGACCAAAAGGGCAAGAGAACAAAGACTGTTAAGTGCAGCAAATGTGGATGTTTTGGGCACAACGCTAGGACTTGCAAAGGGGGTTTAACTGGCAAGGAGTTGAGAGCAATAGATGAGCTTGTGGTGATTAAAAATCCTAGAGTGAGGGATCAGTCAAATGCTGCTAAAGCAGCCAAAGTAGCAGCTTCAACAATGGAAGGAAACTCCCAGTCATCACAATCCGAACCTCAGTCACAACCACATTCTCAACAACAGTAGCAACAATCTTATGTAACTTTTTTGTGATGTTTTTAATGGGTTTGAAATTATAAATTAGCCATTCTTTATAAAATTCTTTTTAGAACATCTAGATACATGGAATGCTTGTGATGTTTTCATTATGGATTTGAAGAGTTACTGTGATGGCAACATTAGGCTGTTGTTAAGGAAGCTCTATGTTGGTTTATTCAATAATGTTAAAAAGTCAATGTATTGTTAGATTGCAACAATCTAATCATATATAGTCATTATTAATTGTGATGTTAGAGAAATGTGCAAATATCCAATCTACAGGAAGGTGATTGTATATGTCAGGCACTTGTGCATCTAAGTTATTAATAAGGTGTTAGAACTTTTATCCAAAAAGAAAAAAAAGGGTAATTGGAATGTGATGAATCGTTGGGATGTTGAATTATAGGAGGGAAAGTTAAGATAATGGGTAGGATTGTATTTCCATTTTATAGCCATTAAAAATTTTAACTTATTTTTAATAAAAAAAAATCAATTTAATTAAGAAGTCATAAACATAGTGGTACCATTGGGAAGGTAAAAGAATAATGCCTACCATTGAGAAAAGTCGATAGTTGGATGGTACCAGTGAGAATTTCCATGAATACTATTTGTAAGTATTTCAAAAAATGTTATTCACAAAATGGAGGTGAACTTAGATACAAACTTTCATTTTCTGTTTGTTTACTACTTAGTAATAGTTATGCCTAAAAATTTCATCGCACACATCGCGTGCATAAAAAGCTAGTGGATTTTTATTGTAGGCCTAATCAATATTGTCTTACTAATTATATTTATTCTCTAGCAAGCAAACATGATTACTAAAATAATTAAATTCATTATTTTAACTGTTAAGGTGCTGAAATGTAGCTGAAACTGATAAGGTATGGCTGAAACTGATAAGGTAGCTGACTAGTTTAATTGTTTGGCACAACTAGTTGCATAAGTTAATTAATTATTTAAATTTTGTAATTTTTTTATTATATATATTTCAACAATTTAATTTGCAAAATTGGAATTTCAATTAAAATTAGGCAACTAAATTCAAGAGACAATAGTGAGGCCGAAAGCAAAGAAAAAGAATAGACAAAGACAAAAAAAAAACCCCAACCCGTGAAACTCAAATTTTCTCACTCTCTCTCTTCGCAGATTCGCCTGCCTCCTCGCCGACGCTCTTTCACTGCTCGTCGGAGCTGTTTCCGTGTGCGCCGTTGCTCGGCTGCTTTCACCTCGTCGTGGCTGTGTGTGTGGTGCTCATTCTCTCTCTCCCTCTTCGACCCCCTTATGCACTATTCACGGTTTGCTGTTGCTCGCTGCTTTGTCGGCAAACGCCGCAACCTCCTCGCGTTGCCGCCGTCCTCGTCGGAGCTCTTCGACCCCCCCTTGTCGCCTTTGTTCTTACCCTGATTATTTTCCAAGATTTTCCAAGATTTTAGGTGACTGATTTTAAAACGTTATATTTTTTACCTTGTCAATATCAGTCATTTTAGGAACTGAAATTTTATTTTAAATATTTCCCAAACACGCCTAATTCATTTTAGCACCTAAAAGTTTTAGCAACTTATCATTTTAGGCACCTAAAATGCCTTCAAAATTAATTCCTATATATATTTAGTGATTGCCGGAAATGTCTAAGGACATATTCTTGCAGTCCGTTGAAAATTAAAATAGAAAGAAAACTCAATGTGTTGTTGCAGATAACGAACGATGTCATCATGCATCCTGATTGTTAATGTTATTTCACTAGGAGCAATACAAGAGAGGGGTGAATTGTATGTGTAGAAATAAACGTAACTTTTTGCAGAATTTTAAACTTAAACAAGGAAACAAGCTAAAGGAACACAAGGGATTTTTACGAGGAAAAACTTCTTGGGCCCAACAAGAAGAAACAACCTTGACCACTAGGGATTTTAAACTCAACTCTTTCACTAATTAGGCCAAAAAAACTTTGTTACAATCTAATTCTACTCACGGGCCACACCTTGAGTTCCTAAACTCAAGTTCCTGAACAACGGTTCCCTTAACAGTTGTTCCTCTCAACTTCACTTGAAGTTTTCTCACTTTAACTTGCTTTACTCAAAGCTTCTCTCTTACAGAACTTTACTCAAAATCCCCTTACACCAAAAACCAAAATACAATTGATCAAATAAGCTTAGTGGAATTAGAGTAAGAAGGCAAAGAACAAATGGCTTTTATGAGAGAATGAAGGCACTGACACTTTACTTAGTTAAACTCACTAATACACTTGGTCAGACACAAATTGGAACTTAATTAGACATTAGTATTTATAGTGGTAACAACTTAGAATGTGGGATTAAAACATGTGTTAGTGGTAAAATCATTATCCCATGATGTTCCTTACCCGGAGGAACACGTTCCTTAATTCAACCCATGATCTCCATGATCACTGTTAAACGTGGGAGAGAATTGAGTTACTGCTCCCTTAATTTTAGCAACCACTTAAAGCATTAATTTGAAAATCTGATTTAATTAATAACATTTTAATTATTAATACCAAAATAAAATTCTTTTACAAAACATATTATCTTTAAAATATTTTCATAAAAACCGAAAAGGATTTTTATTATCTTTATAAAAATAAAATCTTTTCCTTAAAAATATTTTCCTTAAAATCAGATTTTTCTTTAAATAAAAAGGTTACCTAGAATCTAGGCATTATTTACTCAACTAACATAAATGAACCGTTGTAATGCTTCATCCTAAGTCTAGTTCCTTTTAATAGTGAGTTCCTTTAACTTATTAGTTCAGCGCCAGTGCGTCTGTTCCTTTCAAAGGAACAAATGCTTATTCTCATTCTAAATTGCCATAGTTCCTTACCATTCTTACTCGTTCCTTTACAATGGAACTAGAAACAAAAAGCCTCGCTTTAGTCTTCTTGCTCCAATGCTGCTCCAGTACCAAATTATGAAACATCTTTACTTAGTCTTCAAAATCCAAACTTGATTTCTTCCTTGACTTAGTATTCTCTTTGTTCCTTGCATTGATACCTTGAAATTCATTCACTTAAACAACTTGTTAGTCCAATACTTAGTTTGCATCTTTGTTCCTTTGTCATCACCAAAACTAGGGTTCAACAGTTAATACTGTTGGAATTAAAGCCTCAAAGTTAGTCATTCTCATGGAGTATTTCTTTGTTTGCTTTTGGTCATGAAATACCCAAGTCCCACATGGAAAGAATATAAAGGTCCTACCTTGTTTATATACTATTATGTTCCCTTAAACTTTGTTGAGCAATGGGCTAGAAGAATAGCAAGCCACACGCGCGCGCCGGCCGGGCCGGGCTCGGGCTCGTGGCGAGCGCGGCGCGTTTGTTGGTCTGCGGCCTGTTTTATGATCTGCTTTATTTTTTGGGACTATTTTTCGGAGATTTCCTTTGCGAGATTCTCGCAATCAGTTTGTAACGGCAAATAAATTCTTGTCGTTTTTGTCGCAGCTATTACTCCTTAATCTTCTCCCAGAATTTTTCATTGCCGGTTTTCTTTGCTTCTCTATTCTATATAAACCTTCTTTCTCTGGTTAAGAAAATCAACACAAAAACAATTTTGTCTTCCTCTCTACACAAAATATGCTCTCCTAAATTTCGGGCTAAGTTCGATCACTCCATCCGTCTGCTTGTGAGTGCACACAAACGGGCGGCGCTGTGTTAATCCTGGAGGGTGGTCGTCGGGAAGAAGGTTGCACCCGTGCTGCGGCGAAATCACCTTTAAGGATAGTGGATCTCTCCACGTCACATCATTCTCTTTTCTCGTTTCTCTTTTCCCAGTAAGATCGTTCTAACTATTTCTCTGTGTTCTGTCTCCTTGCGTGATAGTGATAACAATCTTAAAGGTGATTTATATTATTCTGTTGTTATGGCATCTCGTCTTACCATTCCTGATATGTCTAAGATCGAGTCTCTTGAGGGGAAAAACTATAAATGTTGGGCTGTCAGGGTTAGGTTTTACCTTGAACAAATTGATGTGGCTTATGTGCTTGATGATCCTGTTATCCCTTCTGATGAGACTGAGAAACTGGCTTATGAGACTAAATTTGCTAAGGATGACAGAACCTGTAAGGGGATGTTACTACACTATATGTCCAATGCACTGCTTGATATTTACATGACTTATAACCATGCTCAGGACATTTGGGATACCCTGGAAAAGAAATATGGTGTTGATGATGCTGGATCCAAACGCTACTATATTAGTAAGTGGCTTAATTTTATGATAGATGATGAGAAACCCATTATTGACCAGGTTTATGACTATGAAACTATTTGCACCAATATTGCTGCTGAGGGTCTTGTTATTTGTGAGTATACCCAGGCTATCGTGCTTATTGAGAAACTGCCACCTTCTTGGAAAGACTATTGGAACCAGCTTATGCACAAAAAGAGAGACCTTACCCTTGAAGAACTTGTTAGTCATCTGAAAATTAAGGAAGAAAATCGTCTTAAGGACAAACCCTCTAATCATGTTGTATTTCCTAAAGCTAATCTTGTGGAGTCCAAACACTCCAATTATGACAGGAACAAACAGAAGGCAAAGAGTTCTCACAAGGGAGACAATAGTCTCAAATCTCATGGAGGTGTGCAGAAATACAGGTTCAAAGGCAGCTGTCATTAGTGCGGTAAACCTGGACACAAAGCCGCAAATTGCTGGAACAAAAAGAAGAACCAAGCAAACTTGGTGGAAACAGTTGAAAACTTTGTTGCTGTTGTATCCGAGATCAACCTAGCTGGAGATACTTCTGAATGGATCGTGGACACATGAGCAACGAGGCACATCTGCACCAACCGAGCCATGTTCGATCAATATGAAAAGCTGGAAGGTGAAAATGTGTTCATGGGCAACTCTGCTTCAGCAAAAGTCAGCGGCAAAGGGAAGATTACTCTCAAACTCACTTCTGGAAAATTGCTTACTCTTACAAATGTAGTTCATATTCCTGAAATGCGTAGAAATCTGATTTTTGGAAGTTTATTAATTAGGGCTGGTTTGAGGTTGTCTTTTGATTCTGATAGACTTGTTATCACCCATAATAGGGAATTTGTGGGGAAGGGATATTGTAATGGGGGGCTTTTTGCAATTGATGCTACTGTTGAACTCATGAATAAATCTGCTTCTACTTCTTCTGCATATATTGCTAAGTCTATTGATTTATGGCATTCTAGATTAGGTCATGTGAATGCAGCCTCCATAAAACGGCTGAAACACTTGAACTTGATACCTAGTTTCTCCAATTCTGATTTAGCTAAATGTGAAATTTGTGTTGAAGCTAAATTTGCTAGGAAGCCTTTTAAATTAGTTGATAGGCAATCTGAACTTCTTGAACTCATTCACTCCGATTTAGGAGACTTTAAGAACCATGAAAGTTGGGGAGGGAAGAAGTATTACATAACCTTTGTAGATGACTTTTCCCGTTACACCGTCGTATACCTTCTGAAATCAAAGGATGAGGTAGAGGGAATGTTTTTAAAGTACAAAGCTGAGGTTGAAAACCAATTGGATAGGAAAATTAAGAGACTTAGAAGTGATAGGGGAGGAGAATATGATCATACTTCCCTTAAGACCTTCTGTGAACAAAATGGGATTATTCATGAGTTGACTGCCCCTTATACCCCCGAACAAAACGGTATAGCTGAAAGGAAGAATAGAACCCTTAAGAACATGATGAATGCTATGTTGATTAGTTCTGGACTTCCTAATAACATGTGGGGAGAGGCTATTTTATCTTCTTGTCATGTTTTGAACCGTGTGCCACATAAGAAGTTAGACAAACCCCATATGAGATGTGGAAAGGTCATATCCCTAACCTCAAATACCTGAAAATGTGGGGGTGTCTTGCTAAGGTTGCCATACCTTCCTTTAAAAGGGACAAAATAGGACCAAAGACTTTTGTGATTCCATTTTCATTGGTTATGCTTTTCATAGTGCTGCTTATCGCTTTCTTCTTAAGGATGCTAGAGGTTCTTATGCTTGTGGTTCTATTGTTGAATCAAGAGATGCTGAATTCTTTGAACATGTGTTTCCTTTGAAATGTTCTTCTACTGCTTCAAATTTTTCTTCTGCTGATCATGCTTTGTCTGTACCTAGTCATCATGTGACTTTACCTGTAGTAGAAGAAGAACCTAGGGGGAGTAAAAGACATAGGAAAGAGAACAAGTTTGGTTCTGGTTTTGTCACCTCCTTCCTTACTGAAAGTTGTGTCCTAAATGAGAGTCTAGTGTATGTCTTTATCATAGAAGAAGACCCAAAGACCTATGTCGAGGCTATGAAATCTGTTGATGTTGTTTTTTGAAAAGAGGCCATAGATAGTGAGCTAGAGTCCATCATGAGTAACAACACTTGGGAATTAGCAGACCTTCCTAGGGTTGTAAACCTATCTCTAGCAAATGGATCTTCAAAAAGAAGTTAAAGCCTGATGGTTCAATTGACAAGTATAAGGCAAGATTAGTTGTGAGAGGCTTCACTCAAAAGGAGGGAATTGACTATTTTGACACCTATTCCCCAGTTACTAAGATTGCTACCATTAGGACTCTGTTTGTCTTAGCTGCTTTACATGGCCTTGTAGTGCATCAAATGGATGTTAAGATTGCTTTCCTAAATGGTGACCTTGAGGAAGAAATCTATATGGATCAACCTGAAGGATGTGTAGTTTCGGGTCAAGAGCACAAGGTATGTAAGCTAGTAAAATCCCTTTATAGTTTAAAGTAAGCCCCTAAACAATGGTACCAAAAGTTTGATAATACCATAACCAGTTTTGGGTTTTTTGTAAATGAGAGCGATACTTGTGTTTATTCTAAAAATGACTCTCGAGGTTGTGTGATTATCTGTTTATATGTTGATGATATGTTGATTTTTGGGACTAGCTTAGATCTTGTGAATGAAGTGAAAGAATTCTTAAGTACTAAGTTTGAAATGAAAGATATGGGTGAGGCTGACCTTATTTTGGGAGTTAAATTTTCCAGATCTCCTCATGGTTTCAGTTTGAGTCAGACCCATTATGTTGAAAAGGTACTTAGGAAGTTCAACTCCTTTGATGTTGACACTAGTGGAAAAAAGTTCAACCGATGCGGTCAAAACTGGGCTTACCGCTGCGGTTTTGTGCCGCAGCGGTTGGACACGCAGCGGTAGCCAAATTTTAGCTACGGCGGTTCCGGACCGCATCAGTTAATCATTTACCGCTGCGGTTTTGACCCAAAACCACAGCGGTTAACCACCCCAAAAACCAAATTTTTTTTTTTTTGCATTTTTTTATTATTAATCAATACAAAATCAATAATATATATCAATAATCATTTTATTAAACATATTATGCTCAATTGAAGCATAAGTATAAATAATTAGATACATAAGAATATTTATTATAATTTTAATATCATACTCAACTATAACTATGTACATTGAAAAGAATGACATATTATCTCTATTTCCATCACAATGCAAGCTAATAAAGCGCTGGTCATTTGATTTGGTTAGTTCCCCATAGCGCCAGCAATATCCTCAACAAGTTGTCCTTCCAACAAGTAATCTAAGGATCAACAATGCAATCTACGTAAGTATTCTAGTAATTGAGCTGCACATATCATATTTGGGGTTGAGGATTCTAGATATTATGTTTTAAGAAAGAAGAAAGATCAATAGTGAAGCACCTCACTCACTTTAAATTAAGAAAGCAGACAATAAGAAGATAAGAAAGCAAATAATGATGCATCTTTACCTGATTTTCATTGCTCAAGAATGTGGCATTCTCCATATATAATTTTTAAGCATTTCAATAGCAAAGGTAGACATTGCAACCTGCTATCATTCGACTCCCTTGTTGAATCTGTAACAATTGAACCTTGGAGGCAGTTCAGCTACAAAACAGTTAGAAGGAAATAGGCACTAGTATGAGATTCGCACCAAAGACTTCAATTTTGTGCTGAGCAAGACATTCATTTCAACCACTGACCATTAAGAGAAAGAAAGTGAAAGGAGCACAAAAGAAAAAGAGTTTGTGTAATATATATATGGGCAGATATGGGCAATAAAAGGAAGTCAAGTCAACCCAAAACATGATATGTCTTTTGCACACATGCAAATATCTATCGTCAAAATCTATAATATAAATCATACATAATAACAAATCAATGTGTAGTATAAGAAAATCAATGTGTTGTATGTACTACACAGTAAATAAAGAAGTCTGCTTTCAAACAAGCAACAAAAAAGGTTCGAGACCAAAACAAATAGAAAAGGTCAGAAATTGCCAGGTACATATTTATTAGTAAGGAGTAAACATCAGCTAATGGTATTATCTCTTTCTTATATGTCCCCTGGGAAACGTTCATATCCAATTTATAGCCAGAAGGCAAAAACAATATAACATGAGCATGTGCTACGACATTGCAATAAGCCAATAATCAGATCCTACAAGCATATTAGGGTGGTCAGTGAAATCCACCAGTTCTCGTCTAATAATGCTTCACTGATCAATCCAGTGACAAAAAGTATCTAAGATACATCTAACAACAAAAGTTTGATTGCTTGATAGAGAATGATAAGAACGACAATGAGAACAAAGGTCAATTTTCACAAGTTTAACAAGCCTTCATAACTACATAACAAGTCGTTTGTCCTATTCTTCTCTCACGAGCTTTATAAAATTAAACAATTTACATCCCCAGTTTATGCTGCCAAACCTTTTTAGTACAAGCCTACTTTGTTCTTCAGATTTGCTTGTTTAGTAGTGTCAGCTTCTTCTGCTGCTGGGAAGTTCAAGTCATGGTGTTTTCTGTTGCAGACAATTACACGCCAATCTATTTGACACTAGGGCTATTTAGAGGATATGTGCTCCTTTGAACACCTATCTTTCTTTTGCATTATGGGTGTGCAGTGTGCTTCTACAGCTCCAAAGTGGAAAATACTAAAAAGGATTGCTAAAAAGACGAAACTTCAAAGTTCAAAATTAGAAGCCACTTAAAAAGATCAATTATTATGTACTGGTACTACTTTATAGCCCAAATGCAGCCTCTTATATCAATCAACATGTTTCTCTTAGTACAAGTGTTTGTAAAACTAGGTGGCACAAGTGTAAAAGGGATAAGGGGGCCTTAAAGTTATGTAAAATATTTTCAATATTCCACAAGTTGATCCTAAAGAAACAGAGTAGGGACATGACATAATGGTAAATAAATATAGCACACTTAACTTCAAGTTATATGACCAGCTGCTACATCACATGGTTCCAAAAATTATGTGATAATGGCTTGGCTAGGTCATAAGACCTTCCCCTCATCATCCACCAACCTCATTTTTTGTCCCTTAATACAATTCTAGTCACAATTCACAAACCTCTGACTATCTAGCTACATGTCACAACATATAAACAGACGGGATGATTATCTATTCCGTTCCTATATCCGATAAGTAGAAAGAAATTCCGAAACAGAACAAGGGACACAGGCGGATCTACAGGGATCTCAATCCCAGGAGGTGTACTGAGGGATAGAAAACAAGATCAGGAGATATCATTCAGCTGCTAGGATGATACATTAACAGGACACAAGCATGAATATCATGCCACATCTGGTCAGAGTATGCATGACAATACAAATTAATTTCACGCTATCTGAGACCATAACAAATTTCATGACTTACCAGCCTCTTTTTAATAGTTGAGAGGCTACATAAGAAACCTTTGCTTGAACATAACTCTCATAAGCATTCTCACAATCTGACAAAAAGTTAGCAAATTTTTAAGTTGATAGGGGAGAAAAAAGAGAGTAATATTCATTGCTATAATAGTAAGAATACATAATAACATCAATGGCACTGTTATACTTCACAATGAGATTCCAGAAACTGACAAAACTAGAAGAATTCCTTCAAAAATCGCAGGATTTATCAGTATCCAGAAGATAAAATCAACACTATGACAACCAAATATCAATCCCAAAATAAAATAGTTTCCACATTATAATTCATCAACCAAATGTACACAAACAACACATATTGAAGTACAAAGAAATGTTACTGAACTAAATGAAGATCATGGACACAAAATTAAATTTAGACCAAGACCAGATGGGGACAAAACAACAATTTCATTTTTTAAAGGCATGCTTTTTCTTTTTTCTTTTCGCAAGTGTCCACAAGTCTCATATCGAAAAAACTAAATGATTGTAGACACAAAGGCACTTTCAGTTGCTATTCACTCTATTTGGTCACAAAATTTCAGCTATACCAGAAGTTCAACATGGGAGTAAAAATTTGAAGTTACACCAACTGTCCATATCTTTTGAGATTCATATCATACGTTTCCAATTCAACAAATTTCTGTATTAGAATTCATAAAGGGCTAGTGAATTTCATTCCTTATCCACCATATCCCAAATGAAATTAAATTCAATTTTCAACAACTCTTCCAAAAAAAACCCCTAATTGAAGAAAAAAACCCCTAATTTCTATCAAATAAACCGTAATTTCCAAATAATTTCAGACAAATACAAACAATTAAGTAACAAACAGAAAAAGATAAGAAAACCAAACGTAAAATACCTCAGTTTCAGCGTTTCAAACAGAGTGTTTTGAAACGGCACGTCATTGCTTACAAGACGGCGACTGAGACAGCGAAACGCTACATCCAGCAGCGGTCGTATCCTCCAGCAGCGGTCGCATCCTCCATTGTTTGGGCAAAAAAAGAAGAAAAAAATGCGAAGCAGAAGATCAAAACGCTAGAATTTGGTTTTCTTCAGATAATGCGGAAAACCCCAGATTTCGGGGACATCGAAAGAAGAAAAGAATCAATAATGCAGGTTGTAGAAGTTGTGAGAAATCGAGGAAGAGAATCGCGGTGGTGATCGTGGTTGGTTTGAGGAGATCAGGAGGGAAGAGAGAGGTTGGGGATGGTTAGCGCTTGAAGAGAAGTGAGGATACCAGGAGGGATAGGGAGAAAAATGAACAGGCCCAAACAAAATCATATGGCCCAAGGGAGGAGAGGAGTGAGGCAATATTAATTCTACTAGTGATTAACCGCTGCGGTCGAGAGAACTGGAGCGGTTAACAGAAAACCGGAGCGCTTTTCTATTAATCGATCCGGTTCTCTTAAGGACCGCAGCGGTTGTGTTCTCAGGTTTCCCACCCAAAATTTCGAGGATTTTACGATTCGGTTCTCTTAAGGACCGCAGCGGTTGTGTTGTGACATATAACGTTTTTTCCACTAGTGTGATCCAGTCAGGACCCCTTATGACTCTAGTATCCACTTGGTGAAAAATAAGGGAGACCCTGTGAGCCAATCTAAGTATGCTAAAGTAATTGGTAGCATTATGTATTTGATGAACTGCACCAGACCTGATGTTGCATATGCTATTAGTAGACTTAGTAGATACACACATAATCCTAGCAAGGATCATTGGGGTGCTTTGCGTCATTTGCTTAGATACCTTAAAGGAACCATGGATTGGGGCATTCACTACTCTTCTTCTCCTGATGTTTTAGAAAATTATTGTGATGCTAATTGGGTATCTGGAAATGATGAGATTAACTCTACTAGTGGTTTTGTTTTTACCTTGGGTGGTGGTGCTATTTCTTGGAAATCTTGTAAACAATCTTGTACTGCTATGTCAACAATGGAATGTGAATTTGTTGCACTTGAGTTGGCAGGAAATAAGGAAGAATGGCTTAGAAACTTGCTGAATGATGTTCCATTGTGGGGGAAACCTGCTCCTTCGATTGCACTGCATTGTGACTCTCAGGCAGCTATTGCAGTGGCAAAGAACAATGTCAACAATGGAAAGAAAACACACATTCGGCTCAGACACAAGGTTGTTAAAGATTTGATAAGCAGTGGAGTGATATCACTGGACTATGTAAAGTCCGAAAAGAATTTAGCGGATCTGTTTGCTAAAGGCCTTTCTAGAAATGTAATTGTGGATGCATCCAGAGGGATGGGATTGAGACCCATTTGAAATGTTATAATGAAACCCTACTCTATGCAAGTAGAGTTCAAGGGGCAACATTAGTAATAAAGGCACTTGTTTATTACTATCCCTCTTATGAAAAATTGTGTTGAAAAGTGCTTACCACTAGTGATTGAGGATGAGCAAAAGGCTCTTAATGAACCCACATCCACAGCTGTGTGGTGGTGCGTGGTGGTACACACTTGATGGGATTCACCTACTTAGATGTGAAAGTGGGGCCGCTTCCTATGAGAAAATGTGGGTCATTTCTCTAGAGCATCTATAAGCATCCAGGTAGGCGTATGGCCAGTATAGGCGCCACATTGATCGCGGAGTGACTACTTCTCTTAAAGATGGATGTGTTTTTTAGATAAAGGTCCTGAGTTCTCTTAAGTTCAAGATGAACATCACTTATTTGAACAAGATTCCCAAACCTGATTCACTAAGTGTTAATTCAAGTCGCAAGACATTAACACTGATGCATTCCTTCTTTTCAAGCCCGAAATTATTTATTCCTCTTTTCTTTTAACTTTGATTCTTGTGGGGGATTGTTGGAATTAAAGCCTCAAAGTTATTCATTCTCATGGAGTATTTCTTTGTTTGCTTTTGGTCATGAAATACCCAAGTCCCACATGGAAAGAATATAAAGGTCCTACCTTCTTTATATACAATTATGTTCCCATAAACTTTGTTGAGCAATGGGCTAGAAGAATGGCAAGCCACACACAGCGCGCGCGCCGGCCGGGCTCGTGGCGAGCCCGGGCGGGGGCTGTGGGCCTGCGACTTGTTTTATGATCTGCTTTATTGTTTGGGGACTATTTAGTTTTATAATCCTGGAGGGTGGTCGTCGGGAGGAAGTTTACACCCGTGCTGCGGCGAAATCACCTTTAAGGACAGTGGATCTCTCCACGTCACAACATTCTCTTTTCTCGTTTCTCTTTTCCAAGTAATCGTTCTAACTATTTCTCTGTGTTCTGTCTCCTTGCGTGATAGTGATAACAAATACTACCCTAAAAGAAATGCAAATAGACGTGATTCATATCATCAGCACATATCAACGGAAAAAATAACAGAGAGAAAGTGCAAAGCATGAGACGTACTTAGTTGGAATGCAAATACAAATTTTGATATGATGATGACAGTGGTGGAAGACTTCGACACTGCAGGTAAATAAAAAAAGGAGGAATAATTATATGATAATCTATCCGAAAATCGAAGGAAAATTTAAAAAGAAAAAAAAAATTGTTAACCTGTGTGTTTCAACGTTTCGATCTACAGTGGAAGCAAATTATGGAGGTGTGCATCTATATAAATAGACATTGCCGAATGCCGGATAACTAAAATGAAACCCTAATACTTTTGTAGTTAGGATGTTAGAAATTCAATGAAAATAAGTGATAGTGTTCCAAACAATAAATGGCTCTATTAACAAAAAAAAAATATACGTTGATTGCCAGACCTTACCAAGTTAAACTCAAATTTGTCGAGACCTCGTCATATTAAAAGTCTAAAACACAAGTCGTGTTCATAACATGGTTTTGAGGGGACATTTTGTAGACACAAAAAATTTATAAGTGTTCAATATAAATATAAGTTAATTATTATTGAACTAAAATATATATAACTAGCTTTTGAAGCCTGTGCGATGCACGGGTAGTTTCTTTATATGGTAGAACTAGTTTTGAAGTTCGTGCGTTGCACGGGTTGTTTTTTATTTTATTTTTTTGCAAATTTTGGTTAACATTGTCGACTTTGTGTTGTTGTGAAATGAGATTTTTCAACACTATTGTATTTAAATACGTCCTCCATTCTAATTCTATTGCAACAATTACCACTTTGGGTAGTTTCATCTATTGAGACTACTCCACTTTTGGTATAAAATAAAAGCAACTATAGTTGACAATATTGTCTTTATTTTATTTAGTATCATTAATTACTCAATTGTCTCATAAAGTTGCATTTACTTTATTAAGGAATTACCTATTCCCTCCTTTAGTTAATTAAAAAGGTACCTCTATGCTAAACTGCCCATTTTTTTAATTTCCTTAAAAATCATGTCCAAAACCATTGTTCCTATAGAAAAAAAAAAGGAGAAAGTATTTGTCATTATACTCTAATTTATAGATTTGTTATTACGATATATAAATTTTATATTTTTTAATATTCAATTGAATATTGTAGCTAAGTCTATTATTAAATGGTATCCCAATAATTGATATGACTAACAATAGCTAACATAGTTTTAACATGAAGAATGCCGAATGATACTTTAAGAAAATAAAGGGTAATAATTTAATAGATGCATGACTGAAAGAATAGAGTAAAATTTGAGTGCCAGCCACAACTTCAACGTTTAACATAGCACATAAACACTAATGCATATAGAATTAATGGAAGAAGGGAAAGCCAAAAAAAGATCATAATGAAGGTATCATGAATAAAATTAACTAAAAATAAAACTAAACTCTACTAATAATCGAAAATACTAATTAAAAGAAAAAAATACCTCTTCATCAATCATGACCATATCAAGACTTATCAAACTTCCCCTTTTTTTATGATCCGTGACCTCAAAAATAGTCTAAAAAAATGAACCTTTATTTTTCCAATTAGGTTTTAGTAGAATTACGTTCATGGAGAAAAGAATAAGATCAGACATATATATATATATATATATATATATATATATATATATATATATATATATATATATATATATATATATATATATATATATATATATATATATATATATATATATATATATATATATATATATATATATATAAGACAACCATAAATAATTATGTATACAACAAATATTCTAGGAATAAAATAATTAGTCAATTGCATAATATCTCTGCAATGTCGTTGACAAACTTTCATTTGATTTTTCATGTAATGCCCCGGTGGTATGCTATAGGTTCAAAATTATAGATATGTATTTTTTATCTTTATATAACTCAATTTTTAAAAGTATGATTTTGAAAGATATAATTGCTATTATCACATATAATTTGCTATTTTTATAGTTTGTGTTATATGTATTTAAAATAAAATATATATATAAATAATATGTTATTGTTCATCTAAATAAGTAAATTTCATTAGTTGTAAAACTATATTGTATATGGAACTTATTTCAAAGCATATTTCGAGCACTCTCTAATGGTAAATAAATTATAATATTGCGAATTTGTAGCAAAAGCTATATTCAATACATAGTATAATAATTTAGGTTGTTTATTAAAAATCATATTGTAATAATCTTCACTTATCCAAAACACCTCATATGTATTTATATTTATTTTGATCACAATTTTTTTAAAAAATTAAAAATTAAAAAGAATGACATGGCATGCTTAGGTGGAGCTTTTTAAAATATTCTAAGGTTGTCTTTTAAAATCAAACTCTAATTTTTTCATCATCCAAAACTCTAATATATATGTAACTTTATCACTATAAAATTTAGTTTTTGTTGTAATAACAAAGTTTCCTCAGTATATTTTGTTGCAATACTAAATTGTTTTGGTTCAGTTGAGTAAGGCTGAAGTTTTGAAAGATAATATGTTTAATCATGTAAATTGGACCTATTATAAAATACTATAATCACATATCGTACACTATACTTATGGCTTACTTATTATTATATTTATCTAAAAGAAAGACTAAAAAATGTCTTACCATTCATCTAATTAAATATGTTTTCATGAGTTGTAAAACTATATTGTAAATGGTTCTCATTTTGAAGCATACTTCAAGCACTCTCCAATGATAAAAAATTATAATGTTTTCAATTATGTAGCAAAAATTAAATTCAATTTACATAATATAATAATTTAGGTTTTTTATTCAAAACCAAACTATAATTTCTCCCTATTCAAAACTCCTTTTATGTATTTAAATATGTGTAGAACTCTATTTTTTAAAATATTTAAAATAAAAATTAATGACATGGCAATTCTATGTGGCGCTCTCTATTTCATAAGTTGTAGAACTATATTGTATATGGATCTTATTTCGGAGCATATTTCGAGAACTATCGAATGGTACAAAAATTATAATATTCCGAGTTACGTAGCAAAAGTTATACACAAATTACATAATATAATAATTTAGGTTGTTCATTCAAAACCAAACTCTAATTTTCACTTATCCAAAACTCCTTATATGTATTTAAATCTATGTAGAACTCTATTTTTGTAAAAAATAAAAATAAAAATTGGTGACATGGCAATCTACATGGCGCGCTCTATGGCCTCGAAATCTTGAGGAGCTCCCTATGCTTCCGAAAAGTTCCTCCTTTATTTATATATATTGATTATATTCATATTTCATTATTACGTGTGATAATAAGTACTTTAAAATCCAAATCTATTCCGATCGATAAAGGACTCAAGTAAGATAAACTTGGTAGGAGAATCATAAGGTGAGTATAATTGTATAAGATAAAGATATTAAATTGATATTTATTTATCCAAAACTCTTTATATATCTGTATAGCTCTATTTAGAAAAAAAGAATTAAAAACTATATGTAGAATTCTATTTTTTAAAAAGATTGAAAGTAAAAATTAATGACATGGTAATCTTACATGGCACGCTCTATTTCATAAGTTGTAGAACTATATTGTAAATAAATCTTATTTCGAAGCATGTTTAGAGCATACTCTAATGATACAAAAATTATAATATTCTTAATTTATGGAGCAAAATTTTTATACAATTATATAATATAATAATTTACGTTGTTTATTCAAAACCAAACTCTAATTTTCTCTTATCCAAAACTCCTTATATGGTTTTAAATCTATGTAAAACTCTATTTTTTAAAAAAAGAATAAAAATAAAAGTTGATGACATGGCAATCCTATGTGGCGTGCTCTATGACCTCAAAATCTTGAGGAGCTCCCTATCCTCTCGAAAAGTTCCTCCATTATATATTTATGTAGATTTGCCCAATTTATTTAATTTAGCCCACTCACATAAGATATCCAAATTAAACTATTATAATTTGGGTTTTGAAATAATTGGGCCTACCCCATATCACTAACCCAAATAAAATGGTCAAATGGCAAAGGTAAAAAAAACTTTTAAGTAATAAACAGGCCCATCCCATAAATTACCAAGTCAATGAAGAGATCTTCATTCCCTACAAACAGACCTTTTCTCCTTCAATTACGGGGATCAAAAAAATCATTATTCTAAAGAGCTCATAAAATTCTCTTGGAATTCTCTATGCAAATAGTCAACAAGCACAACCAAATTTGTGCCGACTGTTTAAATACACCCAAACATATTCGATCGAGATTCACATTTTGCCAACCCTCATTTGAATACATTCAAACAAAACATTCAAACTCGGGTTAACGTTGACAAAACATCATCCCAAATTCAAAATCAAGTTGACGTTGACAAAACATCATCCTAAACTCAAACTCAGGTTGACAAAACATCATCCCAAACTCAAACACATAGGTTGACGTTGATAAAACGTCACCCTACATTCAAATCCAGGTCGACATCAACACGTGTCACTCCCTAGTTCGGAACAAAATTAGAGGACTTAGTTTATTTTCGTTATATACTGTCTACAGAGATTATACTCAATACATTATTGAAATAAAGTTTTCTTATTACTTTATTTCCTATCTTATATATTATAACTCGAAATTTATGTATAAAAGTGCCTACTAATCAGTTTCTCTCATTTTATTCTTGAAATTTGTCCAGGTTGGGGGTGGGGTGGGGGGAGGGACTTCCCTAGTAGTGGTTTTGCACTTTTGCGGGTGAGATATAGAGAGCTCCAAATAGTTGAAGTGATCGAGATGTTTTTGTTTGTGGATTGGGAATAAGAACTATAATGAGATGTTTTTTGAACATGCATGTTTTTGAGATATATGTTTGTAGTGTACTTTAGCTATTAGTAAGAACAATCATGTATTTGAAGTTTGAATTAAGATTGTTGTATTATGGGCCCTCATAGTATTTGAGGTGATGTTTCCGCTGCAGTTGATTATTAATTCAGGTTTGTTTGGTGATAAATAAGATTTGTGATTCCTAAGTGAGTTTATGGAGAGCATGCTGTTATATTAAAGCCTTAGAGGTGTGACTTCTCCCGCCTAATCCCTCCTTAATTTTTGGTTTTGCCATTTTTTTTTCTTTTCTCTTGTTTGGAAAATACTTCTTTCGTCCCATAATATAATGCTTATTTCCATTTTTTCACAAGAATTAAGGTAAATAGAATCTAAGAGGAAAGTAAAGACTTTCTATTTATTTAAATAAATGTTGTATGAAGAAAGGTGATTTTAGGAGAGAGAATGGAGAATAATTGGTGAAAGAGCATTAAATGGAACCCTTGAGTTGAATATACAAAGCAAAAAACTAATTTCAAGAAGCAAATAAATGATGATAACCCGGTTTTTCTCGGCAAATCACGAAAAAATATGGAAGTAAATATAGAACTAAGCACTATATTTTGGGACACCCAAAATGAAAATGAAGCACTATATTATGGGACGGAGGGAGTAACTTTTAAAAAAATCAATTTTTTCCATAAATAATGTCAAAGGGATTATTAATTCTTCCTATGCGATGAACTTGAAATTAATTTCATGGATAACGTACACGTAGGACAGCAAGCCACAATTTTTTTTTTTTTTTTTTTTTACTAAAACCGCTACTCCAAGTAGCGGTGAATACCAATAATGTTTCACCGAAGTTGACCGCTATATGAAATAGCGGTTATATTGTGTTCCTAAGACAAGCTCTAAGGCACGCATATAAACCGCTACTATGGATAACGTACACGTAGGACAGCAAGCCACAATTTTTTTTTTTTTTTTTTTTTTTACTAAAACCGCTACTCCAAGTAGCGGTGAATACCAATAATGTTTCACCGAAGTTGACCGCTATATGAAATAGCGGTTATATTGTGTTCCTAAGACAAGCTCTAAGGCACGCATATAAACCGCTACTTCAAATAGCGGTTCATTATAGAATAGGAGCAATACAAGTCAAAAGGAGAAAATGTGCGCCACGCAGACGCAGTGCGTCCAGCACAAGAGGCTGCGCGACGCAAGCTTACTGCGTGTTGCGGAGCCTCGTGCGCGGGACACACCTGTTCTGCGTGGCACGTATTTTCTTTGTTTCTCTGAGTAGCGATTTACCGGTGTAAACCGCTACGCCAAGTAGCGGTTTGCCCTTGTAAACCGCTACCTTCAGTAGCGGTTTAACTTAAAGTTAACCACTACTCTGGGTAGTGAATTGCTTTGCCGAATTTTTTTTTTTTTAAAAAAATTCTGGCATGCTGTCCTACGTAAACGGTATGCCGGGAATTAATTTGAAATTGACGCATAAGAGGAAATAATACTCCCTTTGACATTATCTAGGGAAAAAACTCAAAATTAAGGAGAGATTAGGTGGTGGGGGGTTGGGGGAGTCACACCTCTAAGGCATTAATAAAACAAATAAAAAAATGCCCATACGTAGTCACTATAAAATTAACACATTTTGAACATGATTTTCTAAACAATACTTGTCCGTAATGAAATCCATATAAAGTCAACTCCAGATTGAATTCCCATTGTGAGACAAGTAAGTAGTAACCTCCATTTCGCCATCACTAATATATCTTATGTTCTTCATTGAACAAGTAAAAGAAAGATAATATATTGACTTCGGTCCATTATAAATTCCCCATAAGGATATTTATTACCTATAAATCCGAGTAATCCCAAGTAGTGCATTTATGTATTCTTGACTACTGCCAGTATTTATGCAAGAAAAATTTGACAACCCATTAGAAACTAACTAGTATTTAGGTCCGAGCGATGTCCCGTGGTTTCTCTGTGCTACAATTTAGTAGTAGTTAAATAAGTCATCTCATACTCATTTAAAAAAGTCATCTCATTCATTATATGGATTTCAAAAGTTTTTCATTTATATATCATCGTTCATTTTGATTAAATAAGCAATAATAGTATGGTGGAGTGATGGTTGGATGTCTTTCTTTCAAACTTGAGGTTGTGGGTTCGAATCTTCACGTTAACAATGCCTTTTTTTAATTATATGAGAAAGACGTGGATAGAATATAAAGAAAGTACTCTAAAAGACACCATTTTTGTTTCCCTCATTGTCAAAAAAAAAAAAAAGACACCATTTGACAATGTAGATATCTTTTTAAACAAAATTAAGGTTGCCTAATTTTTTTTATTGAAATACGAACATTTTAGATATTTGCTTTCAAAATATAGAATGTACTTAAAACGAAAGTAAAAAGATCCTCAAAAAAATGAAAGGAGTATTTTATAAGAATTTAATTATCATACTGTAGACACATAATAGTATCTCCCCATTGAGTACCCAATGATGAAACATGTTGTCGTCCTAATTGGCCGGTCCAAAGGAAGAGCAATCACAGGAGCTAAACCCAAAAAGCGTTTTACGAATGTAAAGTTAATTTAAAACATTTATGAGCCTGCTTTTAAAAGTCGAATTAATTATTCATGATAATTAATTGTATTTTCAAGCCCATTTTCATAAAGCCCAATTAATTAATCTTGATAATTAATTTTATTTTTAATATTCTATTGATTATTCTCGATAATTCTTTTCTAAAGGATATTATGAAAATCAGATTTTTATTCATAAAAATAACTGATTTTGAATTTCAAAAGTGAATATTACATCAACAAAAAGGAATCTTTAAAATGAACGAAAACCGCACAGATTTGCGTGACGTCAAGCGCACTAGGGTGTGTTGAGGCAACACAGAGGCAATTCACGAAAACGAGGAAATGCACAGAAGCCTACGTTGACGCAAGGTCGTTGCGCCAAACGCAAGCCTCATGCGCCAAGCGCATGGTGATGTGCTGAGTGCATGGGCCATGCGTGGGATGCATGAGCCTTGTGCCAGACCCAAGCTCTGTTCTTATCCTCCGCTCGATTTTCGGTTTTCTATATCCTATAAATAATCTTATTTCGACGAACATTTTTCACGCTTCGACATACGTTTTGACATACTATAACAGTCTGCACTTCTGAGCTATTTCAAACCTCAATTAACATCACATAAGCCGTACAACACTTGGAGTAAAAACATGACTTAGATCATAACTAGTTATACAACTCGGTCTTGAACCTGTGGGTTATGGCCCCACAATACATACAACTCCAAATATATATATATATACAACTTATGAATTAATCTACTCCCTCCGTCCCAGAAAAGTCTGAACACTTTCCTTTTATGTTTGTCCCAAATTAGTTTGAACACTTTCATTTTTGGCATGGTCCCACTATTAATATATTATTTATTTTATACTCCTTTCGTCCACACTCAACCTTTTATCAATAAAAAGTTATCCAACTTTCTCTCTCCTCTAAAAAAATACCCACCAACTCCTATCACATTTACTTTTTAAATAAAATAACATTTGATAACTATACACTGCAACTTATCACCTTAAATTACGTGTCCCAACAAGTGTTCATATCTTTCTGGGACGGATGGAGTATAATAATCTCCAAATAACTGCAATAATGCACCATAAATAAACTTTAGTTCCTCAGCTCATTCAAACTCTGGCTTTGCCTGCCCGAAAAGATAATTTCACTATCATAGCTTAAGAATTTGTTGCCCTTTGGAGCTTCTCGATTTCTGCAAAATAATTAACAATGAACACTACCCCCACCAAGACAGGTTTCAGGAACAAAGTCAATGAAACTAAGTACACACTGTCCAACTAACAACTCATTTTAAGTGGCTTAAGACTTATTTGCATAATTAAACACTATCGAAACTTAATCGATACGAAGTACATGGAAAACCGAATACTAGCTAGTCGAATCAACAATAATATAAGTATTGACTTCTTCAAACTTGATATCGGATTACTCATGGCTCTTGAATTTAAATCATTTCTAGATAATGTAAACTCAACAAACCTTTGAAATTTCATAAACACAACCGTTTCAAACTCCCTCATCAGCTTATATATATATCAAAATCCTCCTATGCATATGCAACACAAGTTATTTGTCTATCATCTTCGAATAAGTTCTCATGGGATTACCCCTAAATTTAGTGTATGACTTCATGTAAGCTTACGTAATAACCATTATTCCAATTAAGTTTTCAAAAACACATGTATAAAATCATTAATAATTTGATATTCATAAATTTGGTCTTTCAAAAACACAATCACACACAACTTCACGTTGGGGAAGAGAACACGAATAGAGAGGGACATAAGCCATGTCTTTAAACTCTTGGAGGACGTCTCCCCACCTTTTCACATTCTGCTTGCAAGACTTTTAAGTCATGACCCTAGAAAAAGGAGCAATACCCGCTCAATATCACATAATGAGCAACACGCTCCACAATTATTATTTAGTTTTCCCATGAAATAAAATAAAAATTAAATCATAATACTTATCTTCTCAATAACATAAATAATTCTTTTCGAGACTTATACCTTTCTTCTCAATTTTGTATCACCTATTCAATTACTAAAGTGTACTAACAACTTAAAACTTCCTTCTGTAATTTAATAAAACAAAACTGAGTTGAAAATTAACTAACATATTCAATATACCTGAATCTCAGTAGTTTTATTATAACTCCAACTCAAATCTAAAAATAATCTTGCTTATCTCAAATCCCTCTTTAAGGGAAATAGTATACATAAAACGTATCCATAATCAAATGCCTTTTTGCAGTCAAAACCCATAACGTATCAAAAATATAACATTTATATATCTTTAAAAGACACTATAAGTTAGACAACTTTTGCCGAGATCAACACCAAGTGCGGATAACATGTAATATACTAACTTTATAGACTATAATTATAACAACATCTCCTGTGACATAATTAGCAATTGCCCTTTATCACAACGATTTCAAACCTTTATTACTTGACTTTCTTCTTTAACTTTAAACAACCCAATTATAGACTCCCAAAATTCTCATGATATAGAATCCCCTCGGTGGATTTCATAACATTGCCAGAATGACACTCGTATTTCCAATTTATTACTTAATATCTGAGACTTCATATGACCATATTATACCATAATAATTCATCCACGGTTATCATTGTAAGTCAAAATTAACCCACTCCATATTTCCATCTCATAAATATATGTTTTATGATGTAACTTTCCATCTGAAGTATATAATTCCAAATACTTAAATTCATCGTCCTAACCAATCTTAAATCTGTAACTCATAGCCATACTTCCCATGAAGGATTTTGTCCTCGATCAAGTGTAACAAACTAAATGTATATGGACAAATTATGGAGATAATATATTCAATAATATTAGGTGACCGCAACGTTTTGCTAGAAGCTAATTGCGGTTTGTTGGGCTAGTATATTTAGGCCAACTACTAATATGTATTGGGTCCTATGAGGTCACACAATGTGACAACCCTTGGATATTACCCAAATCCATTTGTGAAATGGGTTGGGCGATTTTATGATGGATGGGAAGAGTTGTAACTCATGAATTTATTAGGCTCATAATGTATGACATTATGAGGCAAAATAAAGCCTCATGAAACACCTCTTTGTAACCACCTTATATAATGATATGGGGTTACAAAGGTGTGGGGAACATTACATCATCTTTGAAGAGAAAAATCTGTTTTTTTTCTCTTTGCTCTTCTTTTCCCATTCGGCTCTCACACACCTCAAAAGTAAGGGAGTTTCTCTATCTTCACTACTAGCATACGTGGTGATCCAAGGGTTGTTCGTGAATCAATACTAGAGGGACGACGTTTGACGTTCTAAAGGATCTCCACTAGAAGGCTTGTGGTGTAAGAGGAACTCACGCATCAAGAGGTATATTCTATACTCTTAGTAGATTCATGTTGATTTATGCAAAGATCTTGGTGTTAGATGTTTGAATATATGATACTCGTTTTCCGCATTAAGCATCTAAATTCCTACAGTGGTATTAGTTAGCCTATTGCATAGATTAATATGATCATGTTGATGCATGTTTTCCTTCATTTTAATTCATTTAGGGGAGGGTATTAACATGAGGATATTGTTTGCATGATTAAAATAGGATTTTAATCTAGTGGGAGTATAAAAGTTGTTTATACATTTTTCGATACATGTATATATATATAATTGTTATATTGTTTCATGTTTTAATTAAGTTGTTAATTAGAATATGATGTATATATGTATGATTCATGAATTGCATGCTTTGAGTTTTTATGCTTAATTTGATTATGTATAATTTCATGGCATGAATTCTTGAATTTGAGGCCAAGTATGATTTATTTATGCATAAAAGTATTTTAATGTATAAAGAAAATCATGAGTTTATCGATTAAAATTCCCTGAATTGAGATTGAAAAACGGAGGCAGGGCCTGGTCGCGGGGTGCGACCCTGCTCGCGGGGTGCTACCCGGCTCGCGAGGTGTGACCAGTTCTCTGGCCATAACGACTGGTTCTTGTTTTCAACGGATTAAAACATTTAATTTCGTTTATTCCCTTAATGCATATTAAGTAGCTTTTATGCCTATGCTAATGCTTAAATGAATTAAAAGTATGTTGGGAGTTTGTTTTATGATATTTAATTTTATGTTAAGATGTTAGTTTTAATAAGTTGATTAATTCTTTCATGCTAGTATATGTGATTGAATATCATGTTATGTTTATATTTTTAATATGATTAAAATATATGTGGTGCCTAAAAATGCTTATGTATTTTTCTTTAAATTTAATAGTTGATTAAATTTGTTAGATTAATATTTTAAAGCCCTTGGGAGATAAATTCTAATATGATTAAAATTTGTCTTAAGGTACTAACCATTTGATTTAATATGAGATTAAATCTAGATGGTGTTTTTATGTTTTAAAGTTGTTAAAGCATAATAATTTATTTTAATAGTTGATTAAAATGCATGTTTTATATATATGATATTATGAATGCATGCGGTGATTAGTATGGCCCAAACTTGGATAGAAAATACGATCTGCGTATTGTTAATGTATTTTTGTAATCTAAATACGATCTGTGTATCGTTGGTATTTTTGTAATTTTTAGTTTAAAATTCCAAAAATGATTATTCAAGTTGTAATAAGAAGAATGGTGATTCAATCTTATCCCATGAAGCACACGGATGGAGGTCCATGGTGATTCAAGAATGGAGGCCTTAAAGAGTAGTCTTTAGGGTTAGGGGCCATACTAGGATCACATTTTATTTTATGCATTTAAATATTGCTTTTGAATGCTTTCTAAGTTTTATTATGCATGTGATTTATTTTTTCAATGAGTTCACTAGTAATTAAATCACATAATAATTTACTTAGGTCCCTAAAGCTAATATTGGGTAATTGCTATTCCAAATAAATATCTACTAAAACCTTGATCGTTAGTAATAGGTTCTACCAAAGCAGAGTGTTACTTCCAATCTTGGGCTAAGTAGAGTAAATTTTCCGAAATTTACATGTTTAGTTTGGTTTGGCCCAACAAAATCATCAAAACGGTTTTGGATTTTGAAGCAAAGGATTGGGTTTTTTTGTGGTTGGGTGACAAGTTCTGTCTAGGATTAGGAATGCTCTCCCCAACGTTGTGGGTAACTTCCTTACCTGGGATCTTTGATCACCTTAGCAATCACCCATCAACTAAGAATTACAATTGTTGTTATTAGTAAAGGAGTTCACTTACCTTTTAAACTTGGTTTTAAGTTGAGGCCAAAGTCCACTTATAAATCATGTTTGATGGGATCTTAGAAGCACTTGATTCAAAAGGGACACTTTGAAAATTGATCAAGTGCATAGCTTTTATTTTAAAGTATTTAAAATTTGTTAAAAGCTATTATGATAACATACTTATTACTTTTGCATCTTCTATGTAGATATCATGTCTGGTAACAACAATAATTCACCTTTTAACTTACGTTCAATCCTTGAGAAGGATAAGTTGAACAGGAACAACTTCCTTGATTGGGAAAGGAACCTAAGAATTGTTCTTAGATCCGAAGGTCGAGAGGATGTTCTTGAAACCCCGATCCCGGTTTTAACAACCACCTCTACTGAAGCCGGAAAGGCGACCCATAAGGCTGTTGCAGAAAGGTCAATAATTGTTACTTGCCTTATGCTCGCGGCTATGGAACCAAGCCTTCAAAAGAGGTTTGCAAGCTTGGATGCATGCAGTATTATTCGACAGCTGAAAACCATGTTTCAGCAACAAGCTCGGATAGAGAGGTATGAAACTCAGAAGGCCATTCTTGAGTGTGCGTTAGTCGAAGGCAAGCCATTCGCCACTCATGTCTTCGAAATGATTGGTTATTTCGAGGCAATGGAGAGGTTGGGCTTTCCTTATAGCCAAGAGTTGGCTACTGTCATCAAACTACACTCACTTCATGATGGCTTCAACCAGTTTATGTTAAACTTCAATATGAATGGGGTGTCGAAAACCCTTACTGAGTTACATGGGATGCTCATGACTGCCGAGCAAAACATCTCTGTTGCACCTAAAAAGAAAGTTCTTATGGTTCAAAAGGGAAAGGGTTTTAAGAAGGAATGGGCTGGCAAGAAAAAGTAAGATAAGGGCAAGCAAGTTGCCACTAAGACTGCTGATAAGCCACAGGCAAAGGCAAAGCCGAAGGTGGCCGCAAATGCCAAGTGCTTCTATTGTGATCAAATGGGTCATTGGAAGCGTAACTGCCCAAAGTATCTGAAGGATAAGATGTCTGGGGCTTATTCTTCAGGTATCTATTCATTGACATTAATTTAGCAACATCTACTTCTTGGGTATTTGATACCGGTTGTGTTTCTCACATTATTTCGAATGTGCAGGGACTAAGATGGAGTGGAACCTTGGCTAAAGGGGAGGTAGAACTGCGCGTTGGAAATGGTGCAAGAGTTGCGGCCGTTGCAGTCGGGACTTATAGTCTACCTTTGCCTTCTGGTTTAGTAATAGAGCTTAATAACTGTTATTATGTTCCTGCTATTACCAAAAACATTATTTCTATTCCTGTTTTGGATAATGAAGGGTTTTCATTTACAATTGAGGAAAGTTGTTTATCTATTTATTTGAATTCAATGTTTTATGCCACTGCTAAAAGGTCTAATGGTCTATATTTCCTAGACTTAGACAAAGATGTCCTTAACATAGACAGCAAAAAACATAGATCAGGCGATACTAATCCTACTTACTTATGGCATTGTCGTTTAGGACATATAAACGCGAAACGCATTCAGAAGTTACATAAAGATGGACTTCTAACATCCTTTGACTTGGGTAAAATGGGTGTGAATCATGTTTAATGGGTAAAATGACAAAGTCACCTTTTACTGGAAAAGGGTGAAAGGGCCAGTGATCTATTGAGCCTAATACATACTGATGTGTGTGGACCAATGAGCACAAAAGTTAGGGGAGGGCTTGGTTACTTCATTACTTTTACTGACGATTTAAGTAGATATGGGTATGTCTATTTAATGAAGCATAAGTCGGAATCATTTGAAAAGTTCAAAGAATTCCAGAATGAAGTCCAAAAACAGCTTGGCAAAACAATCAAAGCACTACGATTCGATCGTGGTGGTGAATATTTGAGCCAAGAGTTTAGTGATCACTTGAAGAGTTGTGGAATTCTTTCACAACTCACTCCGCCTGGAACACCTCAGTTGAATGGTGTATCCGAAAGGAGGAACCGAACTCTACTTGATATGGTTCGGTCTATGATGAGTTTTGCTGATCTTCCCATCTCCTTTTGGGGATATGCTCTCGAAACTGCTACTTTCACACTTAATAGAACTCTATCAAAGGCAGTAGAAAAGACACCATATGAGATGTGGAGTGGAAAAGTTCCAAGTTTGTCTTTTCTACGTATTTGGGGTTGTGAGGTTTATGTAAAACGTTTACTTTCAGATAAACTCGCCCCTAAATCAGATAAGTGTTTCTTTGTGGGTTATCCCAAAGAGACCAAGGGCTATTACTTCTACCATCGAACTGAGGGCAAAGTTTTTGTTGCTCGTCGTGGTGTCTTTTTGGAAAAAGATTTTATTTCCAAAAAGGCAAGTGGGAGTAATATATTTCTCGAAGAGGTTCGAGAAAAGCAACAAATGGACATAGTTCAACCTATGTTAGAGTCAGAAGCACAAGTGCCAGCTGTGGAGCTTGAAGTAGTTCCTCCTATGGAGGAATCTTCTCCCATAACTGACCAAGTGTGGGAGGACGTGCATCCTGTACACGAACCTCCTACTGTCCCACTCGAATCTAATTCGTGCGAAAATTCTCAAATTGTTGAGAAGAAAATTTCTCCTGTTGCAGCCCCTCGTAGGACTAGTAGATCAAGAATACCAAACAAAAAGTTTGTTGATTTCTTGTTAACCGAAAGTTCTGAGATAATGATCTTAGAATTTGAGGAATCTACTACTTACAAGCAAGCTTTGACGAGTGAAGACTCCAGAAAATGGCTTGAAGCCATGAGGTCCGAAATGGCATCTATGTATGAAAATCAAGTATGGGACTTGATGGATTTGCCCAATGGGGTTACACCTATTGGTTGCAAATGGGTTTTCAAAGTGAAAACAAACAAGAATGGTAACATTCAGGTTTACAAAGCAAGGTTGGTTGTAAAAGGGTTCAAGCAAGTTCATGGTATAGACTATGACGAAACCTTTTCACCAGTAGCAATGCTTAAATCCATTCGGATACTCCTGGGATTGCTGCCTTTTATGATTATGAGATTTGGCAAATGGATGTCAAAACCGCTTTCTTGAATGGGTTCTTGAAAGAGGATGTGTATATGACACAACCGGAAGGTTTTGTGGATCCAGAATATCGTAGGAGGGTATGTAAGCTTCAAAAGTCCATTTATGGATTGAAGCAAGCATCTCGGAGTTGGAATCTTCGTTTTGATGAGGCAATCAAATAGTTTGGTTTTCTCAAAAACGGAGAAGAGTCTTGTGTTTACAAGAAGGAAAGTGGGAGTAACATAGTCTTCTTGGTCTTGTATGTAGATGATATACTTCTCATAGGAAACGACATTTTAATGCTTGAGTCAGTCAAGGAATGGTTGAAGAGTTGTTTCTCTATGAAAGACCTTGGAAACGATGAGTACATTTTGGGGATCAAGATCTATAGGGATAGGTCTAAGAGGATGATTGGACTTAGTCAACGGACTTATATAGATAAGATCGTTACTAAGTTCAATATGGAAAACTCTAAGAGAGGTTTTCTACCCATGCAACATGGTGTGTCGCTTAGCAAGACTCAGTGTCCTTCTAGACCTGATGAGATTAAGCGAATGAGTAATGTTCCTTATGCGTCAGCTATAGGGTCCATTATGTACTCCATGATTTGTACTCGCCCAGATGTTTCATATGCCTTGAGCATGTGCAGCAGATTCCAATCACATCCATGTGACGCACACTGAAGTGCAGCTAATAATATCCTAAAGTACTTAAGAAGGACTAAGGATAATTTCTTAGTGTATGGAGGTGAAAGTAAGTTAGTTGTTGAGGGTTACACAGATGCGAGCTTCCAAACTGACAAAGATGATTTCCGATCCCAATCTGGTTTCATCTTTTGTCTAAATGGAGGGGCAGTGAGCTTGAAAAGTTCAAAGCAAAGCACTATCGCTGATTCTACAACAGAAGCTGAGTACATTGTTGCGGCAGATGCAGCAAAGGAAGCCGTTTGGATGAAGAAGTTCATTCTGGAGCTAGGAGTAGCGCCTAGTGTTGGAAATGGTATTGTTTTACATTGTGATAACAATGGTGCCATAGCTCAGTCTAAGGAACCAAGATCACATCAAAGGTGTAAACATGTACTTAGGAACTTTCATCTCATTCGAGAAATCGTTGAGAGAAAAGATGTAATAGTTAGCAAAGTTCATACGGATAGCAATGTCTCTGATCCTTTGACTAAACCATTGCCTCAGCCTAAGCATGAGAGTCATACTAGGGCTATAGGGCTTAAGCATGTAGGAGAGTGGTTTTGATTGTGTACTATTTACTTTTAATTAGTTCACAGTTGTAGTTACTCTTATGATATGTTTGGTTATGGTTATCAATAAAAGGTTATGTTCTTATTTAATATTGGTTTAGTATTAAATAAAACGTTCAAAGTATTCTATAACGTTTGATAGGATTGTCAAATATGTGATTTGACAAATGAAACCTTATCCAGTGAATAGGAGTTATAATTTACCTTGGTCCCTAGTTCGAATCATTAAAATTGAACGTAAATGATTCTATTTCATGGACTAGATTGAAAGTTGATTGATAGCGCAGTTTCATGGGCTATGGGGGCATAGAGATGTTGAGTCATTTTCATAAGCGTGTATAGTTGATACACGTTGGACAGACCTAGTGGGAGTTCTCTAAAAGGTTTATGAGAATCTCATTAATATATTTAGTGGATTCCTTTGACATGAGTATGACACTATTCTCACTTAAGGATTAGTATGTTTTTGACACTGCAAAACGTCGTGCCGTAAAAGGAGGCTATAAAGGCAGTGATCGGAACTGCTACGAATTGAGTGGGAGTTTTGGTTATACAAGACTGGATAAAGTCCTCCTAAGAGTTATGATTGGTGTCTTGGCCTCTTGAAGAACGAGAACTGAAAATGCATGGCCGTGCTCAAATAGATTAAGGAGTTAATCATTTGTTTCTACAGTTCGAACTCAGATTTCAAGAAACAACTTGAAAGTTGGTATGGTTTGCATATGATGTTACCATGTAATCAAGTTAGACATTAAGTGACTTAAGGAGTTTGAAGGTTACACACTTGTTTTTAGACAAGTGGGAGATTGAAGGATTTTGTCCTCGATCAAGTGTAACAAACTAAATGTATATGGACAAATTATGAAGATAATATATTCAATAATATTAGGTGACCGCAACGTTTTGCTAGAAGCTAATTGCGGTTTGTTGGGCTAGTATTTTTTAGGCCAACTACTAATTTGTATTGGGTCTGAGGTCACACAATGTGCAACCCTTGGATATTACCCAAATCCATTTGTGAAATGGGTTGGGCGGTTTTATGATGGATGAGAAGAGTTGTAACTCATGAGTTTATTAGGCTCATAATGTATGACATTATGAGGCAAAATAAAGCCTCATGAAACACCTCTTTGTAACTGTAACAACCCATAATTTTGCTCCTAGTTTTTCGCAAAAGTTTTCCCTAAAACTATTATTTTTGTCTGAATCAATGATTTTCATTTTTATAATATTGGGAGCCGAATTATTATTTTTATTATATGGCGTGCTAATGTGTGCATTATATTTATATTTATAATATAATTTATTAGAATTATTTTCATTATTAAGTATTTTCAAAGTTTAGGCGCGATTTAGGAAATTATCGATTTATCGCGTGATGGACTTTTGTTGCATGGATCTTTGATGACTTCGGCCGAGATTATTTTTGGTGTGCTTGGGCTTGGACAGCCGGCTAGGTGGAGGGAGAAGGGAGAAGCTTATCTTCTTTCATTTCTTTTCTTTTATTTTTGATGACTCTTTGTATTTTGTAACCCCCATAACCCCCCTCATCATTTCTCCTAAATGAATCCATTTATTTCATCCTTTAAACACTCCAAAATGTGATTAAAAATCAGAACACCATTGCTGCCATATCCAAGAAAATTCGAACATCATCATCTTCATCATTCTCTCAAATTTTTCATTTTCTACTCTTCATCAATTGTTCGTGACTTGTTCTACTTGCCTCCTTCTTGTATGTGGTGCTTGGGGAATTGAAGAAGGAGAAGGGTGCACGCCTATAACGGGATTTTTCAGTAATATTCAGTTCACCTCCGACGATCCAGGTAACTAGTAGTTATCTTAGAACAATAGTGATTAGGGTATTATTCGGTATTAGATTATTACGCTAGGAATTGTTTAAAATACTTTTTGAATGAAATTATTGACGAAATTTGACATGAATATACTTTATGCATGATGTATCAATATTGTATATAGAAAAATAATTTTTGTCTGATTTTTAGTATTTATTTGGTATTTTGTGTGTTTTTGGCTTATTTGCATAATAATTATTGAACGAATGTTAAAATTGCTGAAATTAATTTTCGTGAATCTTGTTATATGTGTAGTATGTATTTTATGCCTTGGAATAATTTTTTCCTACTGTTTACAGGTTTATTTAATTGATTTATCTGTTTTTGCATTTTCGTGTCTGTCAGTATATAAATCGTAAAAATTATTTCTGGAGGCCTAAAAATTTATTTCTTTGTATACTTTGTATTACCGTGATTTTATTAATGTTATGTAAATTTTTGGTAAATTTTGGGCGTATTTGTATTTTTAATTATTATATTGGCTTTATTGAGTATTCTGTAAATTAACATTTAAAAATACTTTTAGAGTCAATTATAAATAAAAATTGTACCATGTCATAGAGCCATAAAGGTCGTATGATAATTTTTGTGTTATTTTACTGATTGTACTTATTAGTTTATTAATTATTATTGTGTTTTTGTTATGAGTTTGAGGATATTCTTTTTAATTATTTAAGAGCTTGTTAATCAGAAATAATTTGTGACCTTTTATGTTCTTGGAAGATGGTGTTTAGTAGGTTACTGTGAGTATTATTGGGTATCATTATATTTATGTTTAGTTTATGTAAAAATGATTAGTTGTATACGTTTCATTTGTTTAATAAGCCTTGGAGTTAATTGGTGATCTTATTTGATAGGATACATTTCTGATTGAACTGTTAGTGCTGTAAAAACTAGTTTATTATCATTGTTGATGCTTAGAGATGTTCAAAGTATTTATTGTTGGAGACAATTGTTGTAATTTTGTAAGTTACTATTTTGAGGAATTGTATTTTTTTTTTATGAATCATGGGTATAAGGCCGGGTGGCATCCCTTCTCTCTTCTTTTTGAGGAATGGTTTGAGTTGGTGGATACTTTTGGATTTTATTTATTTTATTTTGAGATAAGAACATGCGGTGGGATAGATGTAGTCCCCGATGAAGAACATGTCAGCCACCTGGTTTGCGAACTAGGGGTACACCTGGGTTAATTGTTGTCGTCCGAGAGTTCAAGGAGTTCTGCGTGTTCTACCCTGCATCGGGAGTTTGGCCATTCTTAGACACAGGCAGTGGGGAACGTAAGCCCATAGACTGACCTGGAGATTGCGATCTGACAAACCTTAGGAAGTGAATTGCGATTCACTGGCGTTCGGTTTCTAACTCAATAACTTGTATTGTACTTTTGTTTTATTATTATTTAAGTATTCTAGAGTTGATTTACTCACTATATCTTATTGTTTACTTGATGTTGATTATCACTTGTATCACTTGTGAGCTTTATGGTTTTGGATGCATGTTATTGATATCATAGTCGTATGCTTTCCTTTCTTATTAATCTATGTCTCAATCATGCTTTGATTTCTTTTGTTCTGGGAGAACTGCTAGTACTCCCCACTGACTGTGGAATTATTTTATATATCCTTGCAGATGGAAATGAGTGCTAGACTTGTGACTGCTTGGGCTAGCAGAGTGTGGGTTGGTAGTGAGAGGAAGCTTCTGGTAGTCTTTTTGGTAGATGAGTTCTATGCAGACAATAGAGAGTCCTATTTTATGCTAGGTCTCAAAGTCATTTAGTTTTTATTTGAGTTTTTAATGGGAGACTTGCATGTCTCGTAGTTTTGGATGATGTTATGTTATGATTTGGGATGTTCCTTTTTATTAGAACCATAATGTATTCAGATATTACTTTTGGAAGCTATGAAACTTTGGTTTGAGGTTATCTTTAATTATTGTTTTAGAGTAGCATAACCGTCCTGACGTTATTTCCGCTAACCTTTTTTTTTTAAATCTTGATTAGATATTGTTTAGTATCTTAGTAGTAGAAGGACGGGGTGTTACAGTTGGTATCAGAGCAAAGTTACCCGAGAACCTTAGTTAGTCACTAAGAAACTCCTGGGAAATGTGTAGTTGAAGTAACTAGGATCATTAAAATCTTAGGCTTCAAGAAAAGTAGTGGTGAGAGGGTTACTTGGGTAGGAAACCACGGGAAAATATTTTTTCTTACTTTGATGTGATAAGTTGTTATTTACATAATAATGTGTTCAGTAATGAATGTTTAACTTGTGTTTGTAGAATGCCGCCTCGTGGTTTGACTAGTGCTAGAAAGGAGGCTGGCCTAAAAAGGCGCCAAGCACTTGAGAACGCTATCATAGCTATGGCTAATCGGTCTACTGCTCCGCCTAATGGGCAATCTGTCTTTGATCGATTTGACCGTCACCGTCCGCCTACTTTTGATGGGACTTCTGATCCTGTTGTGCTAGAAGGGTGGATAAGAGAGATGGAGAAACGCTTTGTCGCTCTTTTGGTTGCCCTGTTCTTTGAAATGGTGTCTATTGGTACCTACTATCTGAAGATGGAAGCTGATAACTGGTGGAGTACTGTTCGTGCAAGCTGCATGGCTACATCGGGTTTTGGATAGGATGAGTTTCGTATTAAGCTGAAAGAGAGGTTTTATCCTGATGAGCTCCGTTGGCAGAAGCAAGAAGAGTTCTTAACTCTGTCTCAGGGTACTCTGAGTGTGCAGGAGTACACTGATAAGTTCACCGAGCTGTCAAGGTTTGCTACCACAGTTGTACCTACTGAAGCTGAGCGTGTGAAAAGGTACATCAAGAAAATGGATCCTAGGGTGAGGACCCATGTTCTGAGTTCGGGTGCTTCGACTTTCCAGGGAGCCTATGAGATAGCTGTGAGTATTCATGCCTCTTTGAAAGAGGAGGATTCTGCTAAGGTTGTTGCTGCTAAGAAGCCTGCTACTACCTATGTGCAGTTCCCGGCCAAGAAGCCGAGGTATGAGCCATCTGGTCGAGGAGGTTATCAACAGGGTTCTGGATCTAGTTATCGTCCGAGTTTTGATCCGAGCAAGTGCCGAATCTGTGGTAAGGCTGCTCATCCAGGGAAGAACTGTGATGGATTGAATGTTGTTTGTTTCTATTGCAAGGAGGTGGGGCACAAGTCTTTCCAGTGTTCTAAGAATCCTAGAGCTTCGTCTTTTTCTGCTGGTCCTGCTAAGCCAGTTGATTCTTCTGCTCCTCCGAAGAACAGGATTTATGTGATGACACATGCTGAAGCCGAAGTCCATCCTGATGTCATCTCTGGTACTTTTCTTGTAAATAATACCCCTGCTTTTGTTTTGTTCGATACTGGTGCTACGGTATCTTTTGTTGCTAGTTCCTTCGTTCGAAAAGCTAATCTTTCCTCTAGATCTCCTGTTAAGTCCCTAATATCTCTTCCATCTGGTGAGAATTATCCATGTCATTCTGAGTTTGAGGGTGTGCCTGTCAGCATTATGGGCTCTGAGTTGCCAGCTGATCTTAAGGAGTTTCCTATGTCAGAGTTTGATGTGATCCTCGGAATAGACTGGTTATCGAAGTATCATGCCTGCATTCAATGCTGTGATCAGAAGGTGGTGCTCCGAGATTTTAAGGGAAAAAGGATTTCTTATTCTGGCGTTGTAGTGAAGAAGGGTGTTAAGTGGGTGTCCGCTCTGAGAATGCGGAAGATGCGTCAAAAAGGTGATGTGGTATACCTTTGCATGGTGAGGGATTTGTCATCTGAAGATGAGCTCGAGAGTATTCCGGTAGTTCGGGATTTTCCTGATGTATTTCCTGAAGAATTGCCAGGTATTCCTCCTGAAAGAGATGTGGAGTTCTGCATTGATTTAGTATCGGGTTCTGCTCCTTTATCCAAGGCTCCGTATAGAATGGAGCCGTCTGAATTGCAAGAGTTGAAGACTCAATTGCAAGAGTTGATAGATAAGGGCTTCATAAGGCCTAGTGTGTCTCCTTGGGGTGCCCCTGTTTTGTTTGTCAAGAAGAAAGACGGGAGTATGCGTCTGTGCATCGATTACCGTGAGCTGAATAAGGTAACGATCAAGAATAAATATCCGTTACCTCGCATTGAAGATCTGTTTGATCAATTAAAAGGTGCTGGAGTATTTTCCAAGATCGATCTGAGAACCGGATATCATCAAATTCCCGTTAAGAAGGAGGATATTCCGAAGACTGCTTTCGGCACCAGGTATGGGCACTATGAATTTGATGTGATGCCATTTGGTCTCACGAATGCTCCTGCGATTTTCATGGATCAAATGAATCGCTCTTTCCATGAGTACTTGGATACTTGTGTGGTCGTGTTTATCGATGATATTCACGTTTACTCTAAGGATGAGAAGGAGCATGAGAAACATTTGAGACTGGTGTTGGATGTTCTGCGCAAGCAAAAGTGGTTCGCAAAGCTGTCTAAGTGCGAATTCTGGCTGAAAGAAGTTGCTTTTCTAGGGCATGTAATCAGCAAGGAAGGAGTTAAGGTTGATCCCGCAAAGATCAAGGCTGTTGTCGAGTGGGAGAGTCCTAAGAATGTGACAGAGGTTCAGAGTTTTCTAGGTCTGGCTGGCTATTATAGGAGGTTCGTTCAAAATTTCTCCAAGATAGCTCAACCACTGACTCGCTTGATGCGCAAGGACTTCAAGTTCGTCTAGTCTGAGGATTGTGAAGGGGCATTTCTGAAGCTGAAAAAGAGTTTGACCTCTGCTCCTGTTCTTACCTTGCCATATGAGGGCGTTGGGTATGAAGTGTTCAGTGATTCATCGAAGAATGGTCTGGGTTGTGTTTTGATGCAACATGGGAAGGTAATAGCCTAGGTTCGAGGCAGCTGAAGCTGCATGAGAGGAATTACCCGACCCATGATCTGGAGTTAGCAGCTGTGGTGTTTGCACTAAAGATATGGCGACACTAACTGTATGGTGTTCCGTGTAAGGTGTATACTGACCACAAGAGCCTGAAGTACATCTTCACTCAGCGCGATCTTAACATGAGGCAGAGAAGGTGGCTTGAATTGATCAAGGATTATGATTTGACCCTGGATTACCAAGAGGGTAAGGCGAACAAAGTAGCAAATGCTCTGAGTCGCAAGAGTAAGCATTCATTAAACGCTGCTATGGTGGTGCCTCGTGAATTGTGTGAAGAGTTTCGCAAGCTTGATATCGAGGTTGTTCCTCAAGGTTATGTGTCTGCGTTGTTGGGTTCCATGAGTGCTGAGCCTGAGTTGTTCCAGGAGTTAAGAAGCAAGCAAAAAGGTGATCCGAAGCTGGAGAAGATTCGTGAAGCAAAGATGCAAGGTCGTGCAGAGAATTTTAAGATCTGTGCTGATGATAGCTTGAGGTTTATGGGGCGTTGGTGTGTGCCCAATGATGGTGGGCTTAAGAGAAAGATTATCGAGGAAGCTCATAGTACTCCCTATTCAGTTCATCCTGGGGGTGACAAGCTTTATAAGGATCTGAAGGCTAATTTTTGGTGGCCTGGTATGAAGAGAGAGATTGCCGAGTTCGTAGCTAGGTGTTTGGTCTGTCAGAAGGTGAAAATTGAGCATCAGAGGCCTGGTGGTTTGTTGCAACCTTTGCCTATTCCTGCTTGGAAGTTCGACTCGATCTTGATGGATTTCGTGATGGGTTTGCCTAGAGTTGCTGGTGGATTGAATGTTGTGTGGGTAATTGTGGATCGGTTGACCAAAGTGGCTCGTTTTATTGCGATGAAGAACACTTGGTCTATGGAAGAGTTAGCTGAAGCTTATGCTAATGAGATCATTCGTCTTCATGGGGTTCCCAAAGACATTGTCTCTGACCGTGATTCGCGATTTCTATCCCATTTTTGGACCGCTTTGCAAGAGGCTTTTGGTTCAAAGTTGAAGCTTAATACTGCATTTCATGTAGCTACCGATGGTCAAACTGAGAGAACTATTCAAACCTTGGAAGATATGCTTCGTGCTTGTGCCATGGAATTTCAACAGTCTTGGGTCAAGCCGCTTAGCCTGGTGGAGTTCTCTTATAACAACAGTTATCAAGTTAGTATCCAAATGGCTCCGTATGAGGCTCTATATGGAAGGAAGTGTCGTAGTCCTACTTGTTGGAGCGAGATAAGTGACTCATTGATTTTGGGGAATTTTGAGGAATTTTGAGGAATTGTATTTTTTTTTATGAATCATGGCTATAAGGCCGGGTGGCATCCCTTCTCTCTTCTTTTTGAGGAATGGTTTGAGTTGGTGGATACTTTTGGATTTTATTTATTTTATTTTGAGATAAGAACATCCGGTGGGATAGATTTAGTCCCCGATGAAGAACATGCCAGCCACCTGGTTTGCGAACTAGGGGTACACCTTGGTTAATTGTTGTCGTCCGAGAGTTCAGGGAGTTCTGCGTGTTCTACCCTGCATCGGGAGTTTGGCCATTCTTAGACACAGGCAGTGAGGAACGTAAGCCCATAGACTGACCTGGAGATTGCGATCTGACAAACCTTAGGAAGTGAATTGCGATTCACTGGCGTTCGGTTTCTAACTCAATAACTTGTATTGTACTTTTGTTTTATTATTATTTAAGTATTCTAGAGTTGATTTACTCACTATATCTTATTGTTTACTTGATGTTGATTATCACTTGTATCACTTGTGAGCTTTATGGTTTTGGATGCATGTTATTGATATCATAGTCGTATGCTTTCCTTTCTTATTAATCTATGTCTCAATCATGCTTTGATTTCTTTTGTTCTGGGAGAACTGCTAGTACTCCCCACTGACTGTGGAATTATTTTATATATCCTTGCAGATGGAAATGAGTGCTAGACTTGTGACTGCTTGGGCTAGCAGAGTGTGGGTTGGTAGTGAGAGGAAGCTTCTGGTAGTCTTTTTGGTAGATGAGTTCTATGCAGACAATAGAGAGTCCTATTTTATGCTAGGTCTCAAAGTCATTTAGTTTTTATTTGAGTTTTTAATGGGAGACTTGCATGTCTCGTAGTTTTGGATGATGTTATGTTATTATTTGGGATGTTCCTTTTTATTAGAACCATAATGTATTCAGATATTACTTTTGGAAGCTATGAAACTTTGGTTTGAGGTTATCTTTAATTATTGTTTTAGACTAGCATAACCGTCCTGACGTTATTTCCGCTAACGTTTTTTTAAAATCTTGATTAGATATTGTTTAGTATCTTAGTAGTAGAAGGATGGGGTGTTACAGTAACCACCTTATATAATGATATGGGGTTACAAAGGTGTGGGGAACATTACATCATCTTTGGAGAGAAAAATCTGTTTTTTTTCTCTTTGCTCTTGTTTTCCCATTCGGCTCTCATACACCTCAAAAGTAAGGGAGTTTCTCTCTCTTCCGTACTAGCATACGTGGTGATCCAAGGGTTGTTCGTGGACCAATACTAGAGGGACGGCGTTTGACGTTCTAAAGGATCTCTACTAGAAGGCTTGTGGTGTAAGAGGAACTCACGCATCAAGAGGTATATTCTATACTCTTAGTAGATTCATGTTGATTTATACAAAGATCTTGGTGTTAGATGTTTGAGTATATGATACTCGTTTTCCGCATTAAGCATCTAAATTCCTACACCCCAATACTTAAACTCAATGTTTATCTCAATCTTAACATCATATGCATTCATTGTCAACTCCCATCACTAAGTCCCAATCTTTGCACTATGGCAAAAACAACTCCTTCTCCTAATTCTTTAGTCTTATAATTCACATGAAAAGGGATATATTAACCTTTATAGCTTACCTTATTTCAAAATTGATAAAAGATATTCTCCAATTCAATTGGTATCACATATACTTAAATCTCATGATACGAAATGTCTCATAATCTATCCCTGTAATTTAGGTACACAAAAGCTTATAACTTATAATGTTTGGACCTATATTTATAATTATAGCTTATGTTTTTTCCACCACGACTTGCTGGTTAATCCCCTTTCTTAATGATTTAACCCTTCATACAGAACTTTCGATCTTCGAGTGACTCAACTAGTTTAGTATCTGAAAACAAACTTTATTACCTCAAGTTCAATTTCACACAAATGTTATTCGTATTCCTAACTTTATTCCCTTAACCAGTCTCAATGTTTTGTTTGAACTTTGTAATCCCAATTATATAAACTTACACCCAAATTAACCTTAGATCTATATTTCCATTACTATGAAATCATATCACTAATACATAAATCCACATCTCAACTTTACTATCCGATATTTAATATCTCTTATCTCCAGTATTTATTTTTGTTATACATCTATTAGACTCAAGAACCTCTTGTAACAACTCTATTAGCCCATATATCAATCCTTACCCTTTGAAATTCACTTTTAAGTTACTATTCTTGATTATTAGCTAGCTTAACTTCCTCACATAATATTTCTATTTCTAGTTAGAACCTCCTAAACAACCACTTTTATTCTAAAACCATGCCCATATATATATTTTCATCCTTCTATGATCAAATTCTTCAATATTCCTGGAAGATATCCTCAATGATAGATAAAATTCAATCCTCAATTGATATGCCCTTAAGATATAACTTGCAATAATAATCTACTCCTACTAATTTCTCACGAACAACTATTGCATACCTAAATGGATGACACGTTGACTACCTTCAAGACTATAAAAAAATTGAACTCGAGTGGTCTAACCTAACCCCCGGGGTGGACCCCAAATAATTGGGAGAGGCAGTATCGAACCTACGTAGAAAATTTCAACAAATTTAAAGTCTATCGCTTTTAACCCCTCGGCCACTCTCCCTTTCCCGGGTCGAGGCCCTCCTCAATGGGTTCTAAGAAGGAGGCGATTTGTTCGCTGCCCGCAACCTTTCATGGCCTTGCTCCCTTAGGAAATCAAGGCCAGAAATTGGAAGACATTGATTCCGCTCGTTCCCGTCCTTCGCTTCAAGGCTTGTCCCTCGATGTGGTCAGTACTCTATACTATTGGGCAGCGAAGCTTACACTTACTCTTCAAATACCCAATTCTTTCAAAAAGTTACTCACATTTACCTCGGAATATGATATTATAACTTCTAACCTGGACTTATTCTCTTCACATAAGCTAATTCACAATACTCATCCATTAAAATATAAATATGTACTTCCGTACTCAAATTATGATTCTCAATACTCATAATTACGCATATACAAATTCTTATTATACAAATAGTGCTATCATTCTTTTATTCTTGAACATTAACGAATAGTACTATCAATAGTGCACTACAAAGAATTTATACTAGTGAAAAAAACCTTAAATGACACAAATTAACTAATCCGATTTTCCTAAACCGGATTAATTAAACTAAATTGATCCGGTTGGATGCCATGCCCGGATCAGTTGAGTTTTGGGTTGGCCCATTTTTTAATCCAATCTCCTCCTCTCTCTCAACTGATCCCATCGGCTTCACACCCGGATCAGTTGGGCTCGCCCAATTATAAAAATAAAAAAGGCCATCCAGCCTCGCATTCCCTCACTCATTGCCAATTTCTTTTCCCTCTCACTTAAACCCTCATCTCAAACCCATTTCCCTCTTCTCTCAAACTCTCCCACGCACTCCTTTCACCCAGTTTCTCTTCTCTCTCCTCCTCACCTAAACCCTAACCCGCGCCAGTCCCCTACCCTCCTCACCTAAACCCTAATCTGCCACCCCCAGGCTCCAACCTCCACACCATCATCTCTCCTCTCTCTCCTCATTACTTTGTCCTTACCTAAAGCCCAATTCGCCACACCCTGTTAAATTTATTACTAAAATGTCATTATAGTAAATCCAAAATAAATTAATCACTCAACTTAGGAAAACTAGTTCATTTCATAAAAACTCTCAAATTTACTTTCTAATGAGAAAGCACAACATTTCTCAAAGTAATTCCGAAAGAACTATTAATAACTTAATTAAGCTAATCATTATTTATTATTTCATAAATAAAGTTGCTTAAATATTGGGCTGTTACACATACAACTTTACAACACGACACTATAATATGCTTTCAGACACATACTCCATACTACACAAACTTAGGTGTTGTTTAGTTGACATTGTTTAACATAGGAAGTTAACATTCCTTGGAATTGGAATTTTTTGGTGTTGTTTGGTTGACAAATTCATGGGAAGTAGAAATTCCTAGGAAGTTCCACTTCCCACAAAATGGAGGAAATTACTTACCTAGGGGGACCCAGGTAAGTGGAAATTCCCGTGGGGATTTTCAATTCCTACTAATCACCAAACAACATTTAGCAATTCCTAGGAAATGCAATTACATGGGAAAATAAATTTTCAAGAAAATTGCACTCTCTACATTCAACCGAACAAGCACTTATATTCAAACACATTCGGATACACTAAAACTACATTGATTTACATTCAACCTCCATTCAAGCATCAAGATTGTTCCTCATCCTACAAATTGTTATACGAGACCCAGGCGACAAAGGTATTATTCGTGTGGGTCAATTTCAATGTAATTCATATTCTATTAACAATCTATTTGTCATTATGTCAAACGCTAAAGGAATTAACGCTCTCTTTTACATTTTTTTCTTCTAATCTCTCCATTTTATATATTTATATTATATTATTCATATGCATGCTGCATGTTTTAATGCTTTCATCACAGCACATGTTTATTTTTGCTAATCAAAGACCTAAATAAATGTTTTATTGCTAAATTTAGATAATTTGGACAATTGGATTAGGTTCATTGTAATTTGATTGCTTAAATAACATGTCACCAAAAATTAGTCTTTTGCGTGCTTAATGAACCGACATAGATTAATTTTTGTATTGCATTAACATACGTGATTATTTAATTGCATAAATCTCGAACATGAATCGTATTAAGTAGATGCGATCAACGGGTGAGTTTGACACCTGATCATATTCTAACTTCACCCTCGAACTCAATCTTTGGTTCATTGATCAGTTATAGAGTCATGACGGATAAATCTACATTGAATAAGTCCTTAAATTGTCCCTAAGATCTTTATATGTTTCTTATTGCAGTTATTTTTGTACAGAAAAACGCCTGTTATGTTTAACTTATTCTCGGTCCTTATAAGAAAAAATATGTTAAGATAAGTTCAGATAAGTTAAGATAAGTTGAGACTAGAACTAACAAGTTCAGTTCAATAAGGTTCGACACACTCACAATTGAAGGTCTAATAAGTTCAAATAAGTTCAAATAAGCTTGTTTGAGTTCTGATAAACTTAAATAAGATCAAATAAGAAAAAATAAGATAAAAAGTACAACAATAGATTATGCACATGTCCTTGTTCGTCATTTTACACAATTATGTAGCGATCAGCTATCAGCTACTTACCAAACACTTTTATACAAACAACTAATACAAGAAGATAGTCAAATCAGCTAATATAATCAGCTAACAGCTAACAACTATCCGCTAATTACTAAACAGGGCCTAAGCCTCTTTTTTTGCCTTTATCTATACTAATATATTAAAATGTGTTCATAAGAAAGTTTGTGTGCCACATGGCACTCTCTTCTAAGACTCTAATGCAAATGTTTTATTTCCAAGTCAAACCTTCAATTAAAAAATGTGTGCTTACAAAGTATCGAACATGTGACATTTGAAATGTAAAGTGAAAGCTTAACCATGAATCCAACATAACACCATTGTTTAGTATTTCAAAATATAATATAGTATATCATAAGGTCATATAATTATATCTCATTAAAATATTTACGCAAGTAGTTAGATAACTAATTTTTTTATGATAATAACAAGTGACTATCGTAGACATAAACTCTTCCTCCAATACCTTGTAGAAAAGTAACCTATTGCTTTCATTTCCAAACTTTTAAGGGTTTATTTTTGGGAAATTTCATCAGGTACCCCTGAGGTTTGGCGTAATTCCCAAGATACCCCCCACATTTGGGGAATTCCTCAGATACTCCTGATGTTTGTGTTTGGGCTCAAGATACCCTTACTATGGATGGAAACCTAACGCCGTTAGGTTTTCCTCTCCTTCTCCCCAATTTTCTTTTTCTCTCTCCACACATCATCCTCCATTGATGAACATGGAAGCTTTCTCTCTCCTGCCAACCCACTCTAAAGCCCTAACCACCCAACCCCCACCACCTCCCCCCTTCCCCCCCACCCCTCCCCTACCCCCCGCAGCCCCCCCCCTACCCCCGCCACCACCCCAGCCAGCCCCCCCCCCCCCACGGATTAGCCCCCCCCCCCCCCCGCAGCTGCCCTCCCCCACCCAACCCCGTCCAAATCGACGCCCCGTAACCCCTGTCGAAATCGACCCCACCCCTTCTCCACCCGGTCGAAATCGATGCCCGGTTCGGTTTGGTTAATGAGCAAGTGACGAAATCGATGCCCGACGAAGAAGATCGAATAGTGAAGTTAGCGAGCCGGAGAAAAATCGATCTTCTTCGTCGGAGATTTGGGATTTGGGAAAAACAGAGGAGATAGAGAGATTGCGAAAATGGGGGTTGCGGCTAGCAGGGGTGGGGGCTGCGGGGGTGGGGGAGGGGTGGAGGGGAAGGGGAAGTGGTGGGGGTTGGGTGGTTAGGGCTTTAAAGTGGGTTGGAAGGAGAGAGAAAGCTTCCATGTTCATCAATGGAGGATGATGGGTGGAGAGAGAGAGGGGAAAACCTAACGGCGTTAGGTTTCCATCCATAGTAAGGGTATCTTGAGCCCAAACACAAACCTCAGCTGTATCTGAGAAATTCCCCAAATGTGGGGGGTATCTTGGAAATTACGCCAAACCTCAGGAGTATATGAGGAAATTTCCCTTTATTTTTCAAAATATCATGCAATTACTTATTATGTCATTAAGTCAATTTTATTCATTAGACAAAAAATTATGAAAAGTAACAGCTCGGGACATCGCCCGGGGCATTCACTAGTTCATAATAAAAAGAGTAAAAAGGAAAGATAAATACGACAAGAGATGAGTCTCCCAAGTTGACTAGCTGGAAAGCCGCCTATATAGAAAATAATAAAAATAGCAGTAACAATAGAAAGTCCAAGTCAACAATTAGACGTGTAAATATCCTAATCAATGGGATTTGAACTCACAGATCCTATCCAACCCTATTTCAGGCATTCACACTTTAAAAACTTGTAACTCCCACTTTTAACGTCATTCGGATTGACCTTATTTTTCTCTCTCCCCCTACCCCAATCGCACCCTCACTTCTATAAATACACCACTTACAACTCTCTGTTAATCTCCACATATAGTCTCAACTCTCACAAAAGACATTATCACAAAACTTTGCACATCTCATACAAACTCCAATACAAGACATTGAAACCAATGGCAGGCGGAGGGCTTGCAGCGCCGGTAAACGGCGCTGGAGGAGTTGTTTTCGAGGCGAAGATTACGCCGATTGTTATCATTTCTTGTATCATGGCTGCCACTGGTGGCCTCATGTTTGGTTATGACGTCGGTATTTCAGGTTTGTTTTCTTTATTTATCTGGCCGTGGTGTTTGCATAACCTATTTACCTATTTACGTCCGATCCAAGGTGGTAGGATTGAGTGTCACCCCATGTAGAAGGGATTCCCAAAATTTTCCCTACTTGCACGATACTTTAACTTCAAGAAAAAAATGTATAAAATTATATTTTTTCTAGGTTTTTTTTTATTATTTTTATATCATTATTTAATGGAAAACTAGATAGGCGTTGTTTGTTAATGGCCTTCAAACCTTTCAGTTTCCTCCACTATTATTGATATCATATGGTTTCAGTTGCAATGTTACTAGAAAAAAAGACGTAAAAAGTAATTTCTTTTTATTCTTCTTTTGTTTTCCATCTTTTAGTCTATTGAAAAGGTAAGTAAATAAAGGATTTTTTTAAAGTTCACACCTTTCTTTATATTTTAAGATATGGTATGATTGCATTCCTTGATTGGACTTCCCAGTTTCCAGCATGTAGGAGTATTATTGTGTTGTGATTTTTTTTCCCAAAAAAAAGTAACTTTTTCCCCCTTTTAAATAGCGTCTTTTGTAAAATTTATTGTAAGAGCATTGAGCAAAAAAAATCTATCTTTATCGTCCACCCATTTGGCATGAAAAAATTAGTAAAATCAATTTTTCTTTCTGAAAAATATATGAAAAGAGAATATTAAAGAGTTATTTTCAACCTAACAATATAAGATATTACTAATTCATCTTACCACGGTTCCGAAAAGGGGAAAAAAACAAAAAAAGGAAGAAATCACCAATACACCCTCTATTAAGTACGTAAAAAATTATGGGGTCTTTGTCTTCCCACATCATGGTAGGGGTACTTTTTGTAGAATTTTTAGAGGTATATTTTTCACACTCACATAATGAATAAACAAAACAACCTTTAAATAGGCATACAAAGTACTACTAATAACATGTCCACTATGTAGTCCACTACTTGCTATCCCACTAACTAGACCATTATCTAGACCACTACTTGTTAACCCACTAACTAATTATTAGCAACTAATCCTAACTATTAGGAAAACTATTTGACTAATTTTGGAGCATAATCCAACACATTTGTCCTAAAAGATAAAGTTGAACGACAATGATGTCTCACAATGAAGATTTTGCAGGAGTGTTATTTTAAGGGGTTTTTTAGGCACCAAAATATGCAAAAGTTTTTTTTTTGTTAGCATGTGCAAGAGTGTTATAGGATTAGAATCTTATATGTGACTTGTCTTTGCTCACCTACTACAAATCAGCTAAATGCAGGATAATATCTTTCGTCAAAATTTTAAATTAGTTGCATGGTCATTCTGAAATTGAATTCCAGTATGAGTAATTAGTACTAATTTCTTTTTCTCTTTTCAAGTCGTTTTCGTAAACTTGTAGAGTCAGTAGTCATGACTCATGTGTATTTACAGCAAACATGAACAGTAATAATGTGCAAAGACGTGCAATATTTGTCAATACTACAAAAACTGTAATTTCTAATATAAGAGATCGGTCACATGGTTAGGTTGGAAATTAGCTGCATATGATCAGATTTTATGAATTTACGTATAATGTGTTTTCACATTTACCCTTAAATTATGTAGGATTAAGAAAATATTGTCAAGTGTAAAATTGAAAGCTGCCTGTTCACATGCTTTTCAACGTCTTCTTTATTTGATTATTCCTGAACAATAAGTGAACGATCGACAACGGTAGTAAATTAAAATTATGACCTGTGTCATTTGATTAGTTCACTTAAGAACAAGTGTGATTTTATTTTTTATGTGTGGTGCAAACTGCAAAGGACAAGTAAAGGAATTTTTTTCTTGAACTTCTCAAACTTTCTTACTAAGGTCTAAAAGCTTCAATTCATGAATCATTTGTACGTACTGAACAAGCTCATGTGAAAAGGCAAAGCGCTTATTATAGTTTTTTATTTAAAAACTTGAAATTATAATTGATATAGTTCTAAGCGTGGTAGTTAAAAACTTAAAATCTTTGATCATTTTCTTTTTGTATTAGTGTCTTTTTGCAACTTTTTATATTTAACATTGCTTCACAATGTCTAAACGTAATGGCTCGTACACACTTTATCTATGTACCACATTGAATATCTATCTTTAATTATTGATTTGTAAAAATTATAATAAATTGATAATTTAAGAATACACATTGAGACTAATCCAACAATAAATTATATGACAACATTTTCTATATATTAATAAAGAAACTAGTTATTACCGGGCTATGCCTCGGGTAAGAAAAAATTTCATTTATTAATATTGTACTTTAAAATGATAACACTAAATACTACTTGGTCTAGTGGTTAAGATTTCAATATATGAACATGAGGTCATGGGATCAAAGCCTATACTATGCAGTTTCTAATTTTTTTTATTGTACATGGATTACATGAAGTAAAAAGCCTTCAGGGAGAGCGCCACGTGGCACCGTATCTTGTTTAGGAACGCCTTTTAATATATTTACATAGATGTGTTACGTCTATAATTTCAGGAGGAGTGACAGCAATGGACCCATTCTTAAAGAAATTTTTTCCAGTGGTGTTCCGAAAAAAGAATTTACCGAATGCAAATCAGAGTAACTATTGTCAATATGACAATGAAGGGCTCCAATTGTTCACATCATCTTTATACCTTGCTGCATTGGTTGCAACATTCTTTGCATCGTATACAACCAGACAATTGGGAAGGAGGCTAACTATGTTGATCGCTGGAGTATTTTTCATTGTTGGTGTCGCACTTAATGCTGGTGCTCAAGATCTTGCTATGCTTATTGTTGGCAGGCTTTTGCTTGGTTGTGGTGTTGGCTTTGCCAATCAGGTACCTTTTCTTACTATTCGTGGTATTTATATTTTATTTATGCTGTTGGCACTTTTTTGAATTAGGTTGATAGTTTCTACCACTTTGTCCTTTGTTTTTATAAAAAAAAATTATCGACTGCTAAATGTGAAATACAAACGTAGTACGTCAATTTTTAGTGAAATTATTTAGTCATTGTGTTTTATAAACAAGTCAATTGTGTTATTTATGAAAAAGACATAATCGTATAAAATACAAATCAATGGCACTATTGGGGACAAATTGATTAGGATGTTTTAGACTCGGGCATCAACTAGCTAGGTATCAAAAAATCTATAAAACTAGCTTTTTTGCATATTCAAAATATGAAAATTATTTGTTTGAAAATTAAATTAGTCTACTTTGGTGGACTTGAAGAATGCAAGTATAGAACAACTTGAAGTCTAGCAAGTGGTTTATCATAGCCACATACTTAAATTTATATTGTTGGACAAGAAATTCACGACGGCTAAATGTGAAATACAAACGTGGTACGTCAATTTTAGTGAAGTTATTTAGTCATTGTGTTTTATAAACAAGCCGATTGTGTTATTTATGAAAAAGTCATAATCGTATACAATACAAATCAATGGCACTATTGGGGACAAATTGATTAGGATGTTTAGACTTGGGCATCAACTAGCTAGGTATCAAAAAATCTATAAAACTAGCTTTTGCATATTCAAAATATGAAAATTATTTGTTTGAAAATTAAATTAGTCTACTTTGGTGGACTTGAAGAATGCAAGTACAGAACAACTTGAAGTCTAGCAAGTGGTTTCTCATAGCCACATACTTAAATTTATATTGTTGGACAAGAAATTCATCAAATATCTGCATGAATATATATTTATTCCTGATCAATTTCATAAGGGATTATTGAGACACATAAATTTCAATTTCATAAGCCCAAATATAAATCTACATTACAAAGTTAGTTGACAATTCCAATGTTACTAACTCATCATATTGAAAAGAAATATATGCGATATCATTTACTTTGTTCACTTAGAAAATACTCCCTAAGTCTTAGGAGAAACAACTCTCTAGCAATATAGCATGGAGTAGACCTTTAACATCAAGTACACAAACTCTTTCACAAAGTCTTAGGAGAACTAAGTTAATAGTCAATCATCAATTATCAATTAGTCAAATAAATGTAACAAAATTAAAGTTCCAAATTACTCCATAAGTAAATATTTAGATAGTTAAATATCTTCATAAAAATCTTGTCGAATTGTTAAAAAAAAAAATCAAATCAAGATAAAAAAAAGAAAAATTTAACTAGACCAAAAATATTGTATCAGAATAACTGAAAAAAACCAACCAGGTGCTATCACTTGCTAAAACCAGATTGGTTGATTAGTTATTTACTGGTCCCATACAATTAATCTTTGCTAGTGAATTGACCGACACCATTAAGAATGACCAATTTACGACACCATAGATCAAAACCCATGAACGACCGTTGCGTTATGTGACTTGTCTTTTTCATGACAATTTTTTCATCCCACCTTACAAAACCTTGAATATAATAACTTCGACTTTGACACATATGTACATGTGATCTACACTTTTAGCTGTATTTCTTTCTTATTAAAAAGTTATTGTCGTCAAGATTAATTTTATAGCATGATATCATGTGACTTGTGAGTTGGATTTTATATACAGTCATCCCCTATCCTTTAAATTAGTCGATCTAGTGGGACAAATTCATCCGATTTCTTTGCACCTTCGCCATGCTTGAATCAAATCAAATATGCCTTACATTCTACTTTATTATTGGAACTTTGTGGACATCTTTGCTAAGATTATACTTTTAGTTCCACTTTTAAGACCTTTTTCCCTTTCATATGTGAATTTTATTCACATGTAAGTTGATGGGAAATTGCTTTTTCAATATTGCCGTGATTCTTGTTCTTATCCAGTCTCTATTTGTACATTTGATATCCTATAGTTTATCCTGTTTCATGACCTGGAATTTGAACTTTGGTGTATATTATTATGTCATGGATGTGACCTGCTTGCGTAAAATACTAATCAACTTTGTTTTAGATAAATTACGTCAAAGGTAATAGTTAAAAATTGTACTTTTGTATGCACAATATTACAATATATGTATTAAATGTATTTGCTAAGAAAAAATTACAACAAATTCATGGGTCGATTGTGTCATTAATAATTAGTCAATGTTTAACATTTTACATTTAGGAGGATATATGCAGCACCAAATAGGAAAAAAAAAAAAACTAGATATTAAGTTTTTAAAACTTTTGTAATTCTTTTTGTCCCTTTTTGATATCTAACACTAAATATAATTAATATTGGGGGTGTTTCTAGTACTCTTGGTTGGTCTTATTCTTGCCATCGGTGAATAGTAGTGGATCAATTTTTTTATTGTTGAATGTGATAAGGTTGTCGGAAATAACATACATGTCTTTATATTTTCGAATTATACTTTTCCAAGAATGTATGTGTGTGTCTTAACTAGTGTACGTATGTTTTAATCTTTCTTTTTTGGATGAATAACAGGCAGTTCCCGTGTTTCTATCAGAGATAGCACCCACCCAAATCCGGGGAGGCCTGAATATCTTATTTCAGCTCAACATCACCATCGGTATTCTTTTTGCCAACCTGGTCAATTATGGCACCGATAAGTAAGCTCTTTTTCTTTTAAAATATATTACATATTAGTAGTATGTTCTAATAATGTTTACTTCAAGAATGGTTATAATTTAGTTCTCATGAAACAGTATTCTTTAAGAGAAGAAAAGCTAAAACGTACCGCCTCACAAGTATTTTTCCAATCTGCTGATATAATGCTCCGCATGCATATACTATTCCATGTGATACCGATCATTACTTTGTCTAGTGGAACACTACAAGTTTTTATCTCATAACCATTAATTGTGTGATCATTCATAGAGATGAGGATTTCTCTTACTCTCCTCTTGCCAACAAGAGACAATTTCTATATACGTAACTTGACTATTTTAACATGTGCGAGGTTATAATCTAGTAGAACACCTTTTTTCACCCATCTTACTTTTGCATATGATAGGTGACGAACTAATAATTTTATGTGGTGAACTAATAATTTTATGTGGCTAACTAATAATTTTCTATCATATGGCATGTAGCTTGTTAGCTTTGACTGCATGCAAACGGTGAATTATTGAATGGAGTAATGAATCATGTCCCTAATAATTATAATGATAAAATAATATGGTCCTTGTTGATTTCGTAAAAAATAACGGTGTGTGCATTTAGATGACGTTGATGAGTGGTTAAACGAATATCCAATGATGCAAATTTCAAACAAATCTAAACCTTTGAATTGAGATGATTAATGATTGTCATGATATGTTAGTTGTATTTCCTATTAATTACAAGTGATTTAAACGTGTAGCATATATATAACAATGTTGGCTTATGAATGTGTTAAACTGATGCAGGATGAAAGGGGGAAATGGATGGAGAGTATCATTAGGTTTAGCAGGGATTCCAGCCTGCCTACTCACCTTGGGAGCTTTGATCGTTACCGACACCCCTAACAGTCTTATCGAAAGAGGGCGTTTGGAGGAAGGTAAAGCAGTTCTTAGAAGGATTAGAGGTACTGATAATATTGAGCCTGAATTTTTGGAACTAGTTGAGGCGAGTCGCATGGCTCAGCAGGTGAAGCACCCTTTCAGAAATTTGCTTCAGCCAAGAAATCGCCCTCAGCTTGTCATTTCTGTTGCAATGCAGGTATTTTAATGAGTTTGTACATATACTATTGATATGAGCTACTGTAATTAGAGTGGATAAAAGTTTTTCCGACTTAATAATCTGACTTAAGCCTAACATGAAAATTACAATATAAATAGTTTAATACTAACTGGCTGTTTATTTTCATGGGTGGGCAGATCTTCCAACAATTCACTGGTATCAACGCAATCATGTTCTATGCTCCCGTGTTATTCAGCACCTTAGGATTCGGAGCGAATGCGTCCTTATACTCAGCAGTCATAACCGGAGCAGTGAACGTCCTCTCAACTGTTGTCTCTATTTACTCTGTCGACAAGCTAGGACGACGTATTCTTCTCCTCCAGGCTGGAGTTCAAATGTTCTTCTCACAATTGATCATAGCTATAATCCTCGGTCTTAAAGTCAAGGACCACTCAAACTCTCTCTCCCATGGTTACGCCATATTTGTTGTAATATTGGTGTGCACTTTTGTCTCCTCTTTCGCGTGGTCTTGGGGCCCGCTTGGTTGGCTCATTCCTTCGGAGATCTTTCCTCTGGAAACGCGATCAGCAGGGCAGAGTGTGACAGTTTGTGTTAACATGCTCTTCACCTTTATAATTGGACAGGCTTTCTTGTCCATGCTTTGCAAGTTCAAGTTCGGGATTTTCCTCTTCTTTTCAGGATGGGTGTTGATCATGTCCCTTTTCGTCATTTTCTTGATCCCCGAAACTAAGAATGTCCCAATTGAGGAGATGACCGAGCGAGTTTGGAAGAGTCATTGGTTATGGAAGAGATATATGGTGGATGATCATCGCTACGGGGATGGAATTGAGGTTAACGCCATCAAAGATGATCAAAAGAATAACAAAGTTAGAGGACAAAGCTATGGGTCTGCTGCCGCTCTATAAACTTTGGATTCAATACATTTGTTAGTAGTAGTACATTTGCTATACAATTACTTCCAAGTAAATAGGATGTCGATAATTGGGGTACATAGGTAGCAAAATTTTGTGCCCTTCCTACTCTTTAATGGGCTAGGATCTTCTACCATGAGTGAACACATTTGTTCTCCTGACATTCTATAAAACATCCAACTGTTTGCAGAAAGCTATAACATTATGTTGGATTGAATCTTGGTAAAATTTATGTTTTTTCTAGGTAACAATTGTTTCTAAGCAAAGGAGCAATTTAAACGTACATATTGAGGAAAAAAATGAGTATCATAATACTTCCTCTTTTTTTTTTAGTTGCATCATTTGCTTTCCGGTTTTATTTATCAACCAACTTTGTTAAGCTATCTCGTATCCTTAAATAGGAAAAAATATAGTCAAATGAGATCTTGTTAGATTCATCTCAATACGAGGATTCAAAATATCAAATTTTTATTATTATTTACATATATGTAATTAGAGATATTAACGTTCAAAGAAGTATCTCGGTAAATATGATAAAACAAATGGTACCACTAGAAAACAAAGAAACTATGACATTTAACTTGGCGAACACATTTTGTCTGCATAGTTTGGCATGTAACTTGGCCTTGCAGCTGATAACTAATTTAGTCTCACAGGATCTTCACAAATACACCAACAAATTTAATCTTAGCAGCTAGAGAACTGAAATGAAGAATGAAGAGTAGGAGAGAAAGGAGAGCAGGAGATGAGAGAAGATGATGATAGGATTGTATTAATAACATGCCTTAGTAAATGATTACACCCCTCTTTTATAGTAGCACTACACAACAAAGTGATAGCTCTTAATAAAACCAAATAACAGTAATAAAGGACAGTACTAGGACCAGCTCATGATTAGCTCATGATTGCCTTACACTGAATTCTAGGTAGATATTCTTAAGAGGAATATTACTGAGATTGATGACTCATCACTGTAGTACAATGACTAGTATTTTATTTCCTATTACTCCCCCTCAAGTTGGGAGTGATGCAGCAGAGGAAGCTCCCAACTTGGCCAACAAGTGCTTGTGTTGCTTGACTGAGAGAATTTTGGTTAGAACATCAGCTAGTTGATCAGATGAGGCAACATGTTGTGTGATGATTTGACCAGCTTGTATCTTGTCCCTGACATAGTGACAGTCTACCTCTAGATGCTTGGTTCTCTCATGTAGGACTGGGTTTGCAGCTATGGCTAGAGCAGCCTGATTGTCACATTTAAGTATTGTTGGAGGTAGGTTCTTCAATCCTAGATCTCTAAGAAGGGTTGTGAGCCAGGTCACTTCACATGTTGTGATGGCCATTGATCTATATTCTGCCTCAGCAGTAGATCTGGCCACCACACTTTGCTTCTTTGCCTTCCATGAGATGGGTGAGTGTCCTAGAAGAATACAATAGCCAGATGTAGATCTTCTAGACATAGGACAGCTGGCCCAGTCACTATCACAGAATGCAGTGAGCGGAGCTGCAGATATTGAAGCAAGTAGAATGCCTTGAGAAGAGGTGCCAATAAGGTACCTGAGAAGTCTTTTTACACACTGCATGTGAATAGTAGTAGGGTGTTGCATATGCTGACTTAGGAGCTGAACTGTAAATGATATATCTAGCCTTGTGATTGTTAGGTAAATAGGTTTACCCAACAACCTCTGATATGAAGTAGGAGAGGGGAGAACATCTCCTAGAGTAGGTGTGAGCTTGATATTAGGGTCCATAGGCAGCTGTAGAGGTTTAGCATTCTCCATGCCATACTCTTTGATAAGATCGATGGTATACTTCCTCTGAGAAACAAAAAAGCCTGCTGATGTTCTACGAATTTCCAAACTCTAGAAATAGCTTAGCTCGCCTAGATCCTTCATGTGAAATGAGAGGCACAACATTTCTTTTAGCTGATTATGATTGTCAAGGATGTTGCCAGATATTAGCAAGTCATCAACATACACAAGCACCAATGTAATGGTGTTATGTGTGACTTTTGTGAATAGGCTGTAATCCGCTTTGGATTGCACAAATCCAAAGTCTAAGAGAGTCAAGGATAGTTTCGAGAACCATTGCCTTGGAGCCAGTTTCAGGCCATACAAGGATTTTTTCAGTTTGCACAGAAGGGTAGCATGTGAAGTATTATGTTCTGCATTCAAGTGAATTCTGCTTCCTGCCTTTGAGTATCCTTGAGGGAGCTTCATATATACACTTTCATGCAATTCCCCATGAAGGAATGCATTAGTTACATCCATCTGAAAGGTGAACCATTCCTCTATAGCTGCCACTGCAAGCACAGTTCTCACTGTTGTCATCTTTGCAACTGGTGCAAAGGTTTCAGTGTAATCTTCCCCTTGTTTTTAATTGCATCCAAGTACAACTAATCTTGCCTTTTACCTTTCAATGCTTCCATTAGGGTTGTATTTCACTTTGTACAACCATTTACAACCAATAGAATTCTTTTCAGGAGGAAGAGTTGTTACTTCCAAAGTGTTGTTCTGCTCTAGGGCTGCTAATTCATGGTTCATGTCATCCACCCAATGTTGTGATATAACAGCTTGTTTAAAGGAAGAGGGTTCATGTGTTTCACTAAGAATGTTCATGAAGCAAAAAAATTTAGGTTGAATTTTGGTGTCAGTGACATTGGAAACAGCAGCAAGGTTGGCTCCTGGGAGATGGATTTGATAATCCTGCATCCACCTAGGCCTATTCAGGTTTCTGTTTGTTCTTCTTGGAATTTGAGCAGCAGGTGGTGTTTGGAGGTGTTGGTGTTTGGATGTAGGTGGGTTTGGTATCTTTAGGGGTGTCAAATGAGATTGTGTTGTGTGGGCAGACTCATCAGGAATTAGCCAATCAGTATCAAAGGTGGGGTTAGAATTTTGTGGACTAGGTTAAGGTATAGGTGTCATGTAGGTATGTTCATTTTTTTCATGAAATGGGAACACAGTTTCATGAAATTTCACATCTGTGGATACAAACATTTGTTTGGTGATGAGATTCAACAGCTTATATCCTTTTTGTGTGGATGGATAACCCATAAACACACAAGGCACCCCTCTAGCATTGAATTTATCACTAGAGTTAGCTGGATTAGAAGCAAATGCTAAGCATCCCATGACTTTCAGATGATTGTAATCAGGCTTCTTCTTACATAGCATTTCATAGGGGGTTTTGTTCTTCAAAACAAGCACATGAAGTCTGTTGATTATATGAGCAGCAATCATGACACAGTCACCCCAATACACAAGGGGTAGGGCAGCTTGGAATCTCAAGGCTTTGAAGATTTCCAAGATGTGCCTGTGCTCTCTTTCAGCTCTGGCATTCTGTTCAGGCCTCTTGACACAGGATGTTTGATGTATGATTCCATGCTTTGAGAAGAATTCTCTACATGGTTCATCATCAAATTCCAATGCATTGTCAGATCTCACAAACTTTATGGATTTCTTGAAGTGATTCAGCCCATAATTCATAAATGATTCCAGGTTGGTTAAGGCTTCACACTTGTACTCTTGAAGGTAAATCCATGTAGATCTTGTGTTGTCATCTACAATGGTAAGGAAATACCTATATTTACCTCTTGTACACACTCTATATGGGCCCCATATGTCTATGTGTATTAGTTCAAAAGGTTCAGCAGCATGAGAAACACTCAAGGGAAAAGGTTGTTTGGTGAATTTGGCTAGAGGGCATGCAATGCAGATGAGTTGTTTGGTGTTTATGAAAGGTTTCACTACATCAATGTGTTGTAGTTTGGACAGGGAAGCATGTCCTAGCCTATGATGCCATAGGGCATATTGTTTAGTTTTGCTATGGATTAGTTTCAAGGTTGGAGAGTTATTTTGTGTAGCTAAGAGGGTGGTTTTGTGAGTAGTCTGAGACTTAGGGTTCAAGTAGTACAACCCATTCCTTTCATAACCAATGCCCCACACTTGTTGAGTGGTTCTATCTTTGATCACACATTTGTTAGGCAGAAATTGAACTTCACAGTTCTCATGTTTAACGAGCTTCTGAACAGATAATAAGTTGTGCTTAAAACTAGGCACATACAGGACTCCTTTGAGAGTAAAGCCAGGCATTACCTTCACGTTACCTGTGTGTGTGTATTTAGTTGTTGCTCCAGTAGGAAGGCTGATTTTAGTTGAGCTGCTTACTTTCACAACATCACTCAACTTGTGCAACGATGAGATCATGTGATCAGATGCCCCTGAATCAATGATCCATTCATCATTTTCTTTCACACCTCTGATGACATGCTATCATTCCAGAGAAATGAGTGTCTATTTCTTCATCAGTCTCAGAGTCTTTCATTTGCATCTGGTTTGCAATAGCTGGAAGCAATTTTGTTAATTGTTCTATTTGATCCTGACTGAACAACAGTCCAGACTCCCCCTGGGTCACATTTGCAGCTACTTTAGGATGATTTACTCTCCCTGCACTCCACTATGGTGTTGATGTTCCATCTTGATCTTTTTGAGGGCCATTTTGCACCTGCTTGCCACTCTTAGGATGCCACTTTAGAAATTGTCAAGTGACATACCAACATTTGTCTGAGTTGTGACCTTTCTTGCTACACACCTTGCATATCAGCACATTCTTATCATTCACGGGTCTACTAAACATGGCAGACATTTCAATCTCCCCCTTTGAGGATTTCAAGACCCCTTTTTGTGACTCTTCCTGTTGCAGGAATGAGAAAGCCTTTTCCACAGTTGGAAGAGGCACCATCATCAGCAACTGACTCCTTTGAGGTCCATATTTGTTGTCAAGTCCATTTAGGAACTGAAACAACCTAGATTCCTCCTTATGTAATCCTATAGCTTCAATATTTTTTTTTTCATTTCATCAGTGATGTTACTAATCACAGGCAAGGTGTGTATACATTCTAATTCTTCCCAAATCATAGTCAGATTTGTGTAATACTCATTTATAGTGGATGAGTTTTGTTTGGTTTCATATAGAGATCCTTGGTCAGCTTATATTTTCTAGAACCATTAGTCAAAGAAAATCTCACTTCTAACTGATTCAATATGTCTTTAGCAGAGTTCACATATAGAATAGATTTCATTATGGCTGAAGACACATTGTTATGAATCTAGGCAACAACCATATTATTACAAATTTCCCAAAGTTCAGCCTTTACCTCATCTTCGGTGTCTTTGACTGTGGTTCCAGTTACAAAGCCCATTTTCCTTTTTTATGCAAGGTTAATCTCCATACTTCTTTTCCAAGATTTGTAGTTTTATGCTCCCTCCAACTTATCAACTGTGATGGACGTTGCTCCATCTGAAGGGTGTAAGAATAAAGGGGTTTGAATGTCTGAGAAAGTGAGTCTAGACATTTTGAGAGAGAAGAAGAGAAAAAATGGAGGTAGGGAAAGATCAGATCTTTGGAATGATTGAGGTTATTAATTCTAAGATTTTAATGACTGTTCTTTACTGTGGTTTGTATTTGCTGCTCTGATACCATGATAACTAATTTAGTCTCACAGGATCTTCACAAATACACCAACATATTTAATCTTAGCAGCTAAAGAACTGACATGAAGAATGAAGACTAGGAGAGAGAAGATGATGATAGGATTGTATTAATAACCTGCCTTAGTAAATGATTACACCTCCCCTTTTATAGTAGCACTACACAACAAAGTGACAGCTCTTAATAAAACAAAATAACAGTAATAAAGGACAATAGGACCAGCTCATGATTAGCTCATAATTGCCATACACTGAATTCTAAGTAGATATTCTTAAGAGGAATATTACTGAGATTGATGACTCATCACTGTAGTGCAATGACTAGTATTTTATTTCCTATTAGCAGCCCATTAGAGGACCTCTTCAAAGTTTCAATAAAGCAGATGATAAATGGCGAGGGACCAAGCAAGTCGCAGCTAACAAATTCGTGCAACATTTGCATTTCTGATACTATGAGTGGCTCAACAATGTACCTGTTCTCTTCGGCATAAAACAACTGAACTGAACTGCATTGAATTGAATTGAACTGAATTAAATTATAACTAATTAATAGTAATGATTATAATTTAGGAACTGAACTGAACTTAACTGAACTGAATTGAAAATAAGTTGGGGAGAACAGGCCCTAAATCTCATATTGCATACTTAAATGGACTATATAAGCTTAAGTTGGAGCTAGCCGAAATTGCCCAACAACGGTTGTCGGTTGGGTCCATCCGTTGAAAATCTTTTTGACAAATATATTAAATATTACTCCAGCACACATCCTTAACGCCCCGTTTGGTTAGTAGTCATAAATAGTGGTAATGGTAATGAAATTTAGTGTAAATTTGTAAAGAAGTTATCATGTCAATAACCATTGGAATGAAACTTTATCACAAAACATGGATTTCCCTTTATAAATTTCCATTATCACCCAATACCACCTTCCCAAGTGGTAATGGATAGTAATGAGATCTTAGGAAGAAAATGGATAACTTGGGATGAAGTAGCATTACCATAGGTAATGACATTGGATTTTTAGGACAAATTTACACTATAATGCATTACCATTCCCACCATTTATGACCTCTTACCAAATGGGCCTGAAGTGAATTGCACTTATTAATACAACACGACAATACCACACTTCATATGTTCTTTAAAGATGCAACTGTAGACACATAATCGTGTCTCCCCATTTAAGGGTCCAATGATGAAATATACCACGGTCTTAGTAGGCACGGCCTAATGGAGGAGCAGTCCGAATAACCAGGCAATATGTGTTTTAAAATAATATTATAAAAGCCCAATTAATCAATCATGATGATTAATTGTAAGTTCAACCCGTGAAATGTTTTAAGTCTATTTTAAAAGCCCAACTGAATATTTATTGTTTTAATAAATATTTTCTTAAAAGCTTTTATTATTATCTTTTACCCATAAATCAGATTTTTAACTCGGAAAATTCGATCTCCGGATTTTTAGGGATAAAAATGGCATCTTGAAAGCATGCGTAGAATAAAAAAATGAATATTCTGAAATATGCGCCGGACGCAGCGGCTGCCTAAGCGCGCCATGTGCGTCCAACACATTGGCCAGTGACACGTGTTCTTGTGACTCAAACAGAGTCCTACGCCTGGCGCAAGTCCTGTGTGAGACGCAAGATAAAATTTTATCTTTTTAAAAACGCGTTTCCACGTGCAACGTTTTATCTGGACGGACCACATCGGGCAGGCCAATCTGCGCCTGGTGCGTGTCCTCGCGCCTGCCACGTAGGACTGCGCCTAGCGCAGGTCATGTGTGGAGCGTACGTTTTGCCTATAAATACGGGCTGATTTCACGAATCAGGGACGGTTTTTCGAATTATTATATTTACGCACAGAAATTCTCTCGAATACTCCGAAATACACTTTGAATACTCAAACGCTTTTAATCTTTCAAATCAATTCCTGTTCCTGATCTTATTATATTCCTGGTTCCAAGATTGCTTCGCCTAAAGGTCATTACGCTCTTCGATCTAAACCGTATAGGTATAATCCTGAGGGCCCTTGAATAATTATATTTATTTTATTAAAGTTACTAACCTTTTCTTTTCATGGTGTAGATTTTAAATTAATAATCGCATCCCTTTCTAAATTCTAACCTCTTTTGCTTTTATTTTGTATATAATATTCATGTTATTGTGATTGTCCTGCATGCCTTTTCATCATCCACATGTTATTATGTTAAATAAGACCTAAAGAACTGTTTTAATTAATTAAGATTATTTGGACAACCTGCTAAGAACCTTGTAAAATGATTGCATAATAACTTGTCACTAAATAATTAGTCTTTGTGTGTATCCTGAACCGATCTAGATTAATTATTTTTAGGGTGCTTTAAAACATTATTTGATTATTCTTTGGCATAAAATCTGTAATGAATCGGTATTTAGTAGAGTCCAGCAATGGGCAATATAGTTACTGACTATATTGTACCCTCACCCCAGAACTCAGTTTTTGGTTCCTTACCATCTATGGAGTCATGACGGGGAAATCTACATTGGATAAGTCCCTAAGATGTCCCTTCTGTTTCAATATCCAATTAGGTTTATGATTCTTCCTAAAAAGAATTGTTGGCGACTTCTTTCAAAATGAATTTGAAATAAAACCTTAACAATGGGGTAGTCAAATAAACGCGCTCACACCGCGTGTAGGCTTAAAGGAATGAAAAATCCACGCCTACAACAACGTTTTGACTTTTAATCTCTAATTATCTATATATGAAAACCATAAAGAATAGAAATAATTTTTGTAAATATATATTGGGATTAGTCCAAAATATATTACTAATGTGAAAGTTTGTAATACAAATTCGCATTTAAAGTAAGAACATGAATATTGCAAAAGTCAAAACGTTACAACTATTAAAAACCGGAGGAAGTAACATACTTCAACAATTGGTGCTAATTCTAATGTTTTTATTAATTGGTAATGTGTATGGGTTACGTCCCACATGCAATCCTTTCCTCAATCCATGATAGGTATGAATAAGGGTTGGAGCACCCTGCCAGTAGAGCCTTAGGCTCTGTTCTTTTGGACTGAATTGAACTGAACTGAATTTGTCTGAACTGAACTGAAAGTGAATGAAAGCTGTGAGACGAAACTAACTAAACTGAACTGAACTGAACTGAATAAACCTGAACTGAACTGAACTGAATTGAATTTGTCTGAACTGAGCTGAATTTTCATTAATTCAGTCCAAAAGAACAGAGCCTTAATCTAGACTTAGTTGCATTACCCAAATAAAAAAGAGAGTTTACATAGGGCAATTAAGATTGCTCTCTTTGGTACAAATCGTCATTACAAGGTAATAGGGTTACTATAGGTATGTGCTATCTTTTTTACGCAACTTATAAGATTTAATTAACTAGCCAAAGAGCCCCAACGTTTTATAGACAAGAAAAGTCATAAGAGACTTAGGAGAGATCAGATACAAAGCACCACCAGTTTCAAAATCAATACAACAACATTCAAGAGCAAACTTCAGTAGTAAAACATCTATTTTTTTTACCTCAATAAGAAAGAAATTTTATATCACCAAGACACCATTACAACCTATAACTCAAGACATCATAAATCCTCATGGACTTACATCACTAAGGAGAACTGCCTCAGCCAATCTTTATCCTTCTTACTCGTTTTCTTTAGTATAATACTATATCTCCTTTCTATTACACAATGATTGATTCTATTTACAATGATACTAGCCTGTACAATTCTTCTATTCCAATAGGCATCATCCCTAACCCACTAAATAGTATAAATCAAGACATGAAACGCCAAAGCTATCACCTGCTTCTGCAACTTAGCTCTTCTACTTCTTTCTAGCCATTGAATGTACTGAGTCAGACTTGTACATCTCACATTAATATTGTTAAGTCCGCATTTTACTCTTATTTTAGCACATTTTCAGGGATATTATGTTGTGACTTGGATGGATTTGAGTAGATTTGTGCCAAGTGATAGAAATTGAGGAGAAATGTCAAATTATGAGAAAAGCATTCATTTATGGCTCATTTACAGGTTTAATGGCACCATGGCTTTAATGCTAGGTCCAAGATGGAAGTAATTGGGCTCTCTACAAAGTCCAATTGGGCAGGAAGCCGTACTTGAAGAGTCCAAGGAAGGAAATGAGGCATCGGGTCTACCACGAGTCGCGACATTTGGCAGCAGCTGGCGGTGGAATGCCGAGAGCTTACAGCGACTCGCGGTCAGGGGCGCGACTCGCGGAAGTCATCGCGGATCGCGGGCAGCGTTGTCCCTTATATTATTTTATCGCTTTCATTTTTAGAGAGTTTTCGGAAAATATAAAAAGTGGATGTTGTTTTCTATTCAGTTTTTATGCACTTTATTATTAGAATTCTAGCCCTAGCTTTCAATTTCTATGCAAAAACTTGGAGTTTGAAGATTAATTTGATCAAGAATTTTGGGATTCCTCTACGATTCAAGCAATCTTAATAAGTTTTACTCCCTTCTCTCTCTTTGATCTATTTAATTATGTGTTCAATTATGTTTAGTGTTCTTAATACCATGATTAGTGAGTATTATTTCTATCTAGGATTAAGTTGAGCCCTATTATGGATTGATGATGTAAATTGTTGCTCTAATTCCCATGTTATTGAATTATATGCTTAGGGTTTGACAAATTTGTATTTGTAGTAAATTTCGCAACCTGCTTTAGCCCTAACTTTTATTGTCAACGAAAGTTGGAGTAGAGATTGGGATCATTGTTTGTTTGCTAAATTATTATTTCATTAATTAGGTTCATCAACGAAAGTTGGGTCTTAATTCAGATAGTCTTGTCATTGATTTAAATTCTCCCATGAAAATAGGTGAGAATTGGAATTGGGATTTAATTGACAGTGGCTCTTAATGCTTCTAATTGTGTATGTAAGCCATGAAAATAGGAGACATGCATGTTGGTTAGGCTTTTTGTTATCACGAAAGTGAGCTTAAGGTATTGTTGGATGATTTGGAATTTAGTTTCGGTTCGCAGCTATGCTTTATTGCTAAGTCATAAGGGAATGTCATTCTTACCTAAGTTATAATTTAGTAATTAGGAAGCGAGTTATGGTTTGATCAATTCATAGTAGTGGTGATACTTAATCTTAGTATTTTAATTATCATATTCATATAGTTTACCATATTTTGCCATTAGTTTAACCTTTAGTTTATAGATTATTCATCATTTATGGATTATGTAACTATTTTACAATCTAAAATCAAGTAATGGTTAATCTTATACCTCCCTGAGTTCGACCTGTATGTGCTATGACACCGTTCACTTGCGGTATTAAAATAAAAACCGGTAACAAGTTTTTGGCGCCGTTGTCGGGGAGGTAACAGATTAGAATTATTTTGATTATAGATTTAATAGATTACACCTATTACTTTGTTATTTGTTCATTTCTTCACAAGTTGTTGTTTTCGAATGCGCAGGCGATCGCGATCTGTAGATCACATGGTCTTTGATCCCGAAATAGAAGCCACAGGTAGAAGACTCAACGCTGAGAGAAGAAGAAGGGAGCAGGAAAACATTCGGAGAGAACCAATGGCTCGTCCTCTTCGAGAATATAATATGCCAGATGTCACATCTACATCTAGCATTTCCAGGCCTACTATAGAGGCCAACAACTTTGAGATCAAGATCCAATTGATCCATTTCATACAACAAGATCAGTTCAGTGGCAGTCCTATGGAGAACCCAAATGAACATATCAATGCTTTTCTCGAAAAATGTGATACAGTGAAGATTAATGGGGCCTCTGATGAAGCTCTTCGCCTCCGCTTGTTACCTTATTCCTTGCGGGACAGAGCAAAAGAATGGTTGAAGATTCATGAAGCGAACAAGTTCACAACATGGACTGCACTAGCCACTGCCTTTTGTCAGAAGTACTTTCCTCCTGGGAAGACGGCCAAGCTGCGCAATGCAATCACATCCTTCACTCAGTTGGATGGTGAATCACTTTATGAAGCTTGGGAACGGTACAAAGATCTACAAAGGCAGTGTCCTCATCATGATATCCCAACATGGCTCCTTATCCAGACATTCTATAATGGGTTGACTCATGAAGTCCGAATCTCTATCGATGCTGCGGCCAGTGGTGCTCTCATGGGTAAGACGGCTGATAAAGCCAAGGCTTTGCTTGGGGAAATGGCTGCTAACAGTTACCGTTGGTCTAGTGATCGGTCTACGTCAAAGAAGGGTGGCAAGTATGATGTTGATGCACTAACCTCACTCTCTAGTAAGGTTGATGCTCTATCCCAACAGGTCAGGAACATATCAGTTGGTCCTAGTGCCAAGATGAATGCTTTCCAAGGGAATAATGCAAGTTCCACTTCTGGGGACATGGATTTTGTAGAGCAAGAGCAAGCCAATGCTGTGTATGGTAATGCTCGAACTCGAAACAACCCTTACTCAAACACATACAATCCGAGTTGGAGGAATCATGAGAACTTCTCTTGGAGCAACAATCAACCTCAAGCACCACGCAATTCCAATCCTCCTGGGTTCCAGCATAAAAAACAAGGTCAATCTTCTCAGCAACCTCCTCAAAAATCATATACTGATTCCTTGCTCGAGAGACTCCTTACTACTTCCGAGGAAACTAATAAGAAGTTTGATAGAATGGATGCTCATAACAAGATCGTTGACACTCAAATTGCACAACTAGCCCAACAAATGTCTCATGTGACTCAACAGGTGACTCAACTTCAAAAGGCACCACCCCAATTTCCGGGGCAGCCGAAACCAAATCCAAAGGGTCACCAAAATGTGAGTGCAATTACTTTGAGGTGTGGAAAAACTTTAGAGGAACCAAGCATGCAAACTGTGACACCATCAAAGGTTGTGGGAGACACTTCCGAGAGTGTTGGTGATGTAGTTGATAAGGGGGACCCCACTGAAGAGGTTGAGAAAGCACCACCCAAGCCTTCTAGAGTCTATGTGAGCCGGCTCCTTTCCCTCTTCGGTTGGTAAAGGCTCGAATTGAGAAGAAATACGGGAAATTTCTTGAGTTGTTGAAAGGTATTCACCTTAACATCCCGTTCCTTGAGGCTATGTATGAGATTCCTACATATGCTAAGTTCTTGAAGCAACTCTTGTCCGGTAAGAATAAAATTTGTGAAGCTTCTACGGTGGAACTCTCTCAAGAGTGTAGTGCTATTCTTCTTAACAAGCTTCCTCCAAAGTTGAGTGATCCTGGAAGTTTCTCCATTCCATGTTCTATTGGGGATGTGACTATTCAAAGGGCACTTTGTGATCTTGGAGCTAGTGTAAGCCTCATGCCTAACACTATCTTCAAGAAGCTTAACTTCGGTGACCTTAGCCATACCCGTGTCTCTCTATAACTAGCGGATAGGTCTATCAGATACCCTTTGGGTGTTTTGGAGGATGTACCCCTCCAAGTGGGCAAATTGACTATTCCATGTGACTTCTTTGTCATGGAGATGCCGGAAGATGTACATACGCCAATTATCTTGGGTAGACCGTGCCTTGCCACTGCGGGAGCTTTGATTGATGTGAAAAGCGGCAAATTGTCTCTCAATGTGGGTGAAGACAAGAAGGAATTTGAGCTACACAAAGCCTTAAATGATCCTTCTTTGGGAGACACTTGTTACCGGGTTGATGTTGTTGAGAGATGGGAAGAAGATTCACATATGGAGAGTACGGATGATGATGCTCTTCAACGGTGCTTAAACAACAATGGGGCTTGTGATGAAGATACTATAGCATATGAGAACATGTTAGATGATGCACCGGTTTGTGCGTCCGATTGTCCCTCAATCGAGGTTGTACAGGTTGAAGCCACAACTAAGGAGTGTTCTAAGCCCCCTGAGGTAGAGTTGAAACCCCTCCCTTCTCATTTAAAATATGCTTTTGTGGGTGAAAACTCAACCTACCCCATTATTGTCAATAGTGCACTTAATGATTCTCAACTTGAACGGTTGTTATGTCTTGTTCGCAAGTACATAAGTGTTATTGGGTATTCTATTGATGATATTAAGCGGATAAGTCCATCTTTCTGTACTCATAGAATTTTGTTAGAACAAGAAAATGGTTCATTTATTGAGTCACAACGCCGCCTTAATCCTAATATGAAAGAAGTTGTGAAGAAAGAAGTTTTGAAGCTTCTTGCGGCCGGCATTATCTACCCTATCTCCGATAGTAAGTGGGTAAGCCCGGTCCAAGTTGTTCCCAAAAAGGGTGGCATGACGATTGTGAAGAATGAAAAAGGTGAACTTATCTCTACTCGCACTGTCACTGGATGGAGAATGTGCATCGACTACCGTAAGTTGAACAAGGCCACACGTAAGGATCACTACCCTCTTCCCTTTATTGATCAAATGTTGGAGCGTCTTGCCAAACATTCCTTCTTTTGTTACTTAGATGGATTTTCTGGTTTTTTTCCAAATCCCCGTCCATCCAATTGACCAAGAGAAGACGACTTTTACATGTCCCTATGGCACCTTTGCTTATCGAAGGATGCCGTTTGGACTATGTAACGCTCCAGCAACCTTTCAACGATGCATGATCGCTATTTTTTCCGAGCTTATAGAACATTCTATGGAAGTTTTCATGGATGACTTCTCTGTTTATGGTATTTCTTTTGATGCATGTTTGCTTAACCTTGAAAAAGTGTTACGTAGATGTCAAGAAGTCCATTTAGTGCTCAATTGGGAGAAGTGCCATTTCATGGTGCAAGAGGGCGTAGTTTTGGGTCATGTTGTATCTGATAAGGGTATCGAAGTGGATAGAGCGAAAGTCGAAGTCATAGAGAAGCTTCCACCCCCGATCAATGTAAAAGGGGTGAGGAGTTTCCTTGGTCATGCGGGGTTCTACCGCCGTTTTTATCAAGGCTTTCTCTAAGATCTCTAGGCCTTTGATTGAGCTCCTAGCCAAAGATACCCCATTTGTGTTTACTGATGCTTGTCTTGAAGCTTTCCACAGGTTGAAGATTGCATTGATCTCCGCACATATTATTCAACCTCCAGATTGGGCCCTTCCATTCGAGTTGATGTGCGATGCCAGTGACCATGCTGTGGGTGTTGTGTTGGGGAAAAAGCGTGATGGTAAGATGCATGCCATTTACTATGCTAGCAAGACTTTAGATGGTGCTCAGATGAACTACACCACCACTGAAAAGGAGTTGCTAGCCGTTGTGTTTGCAGTGGAGAAGTTCCGGTCTTATTTGGTGGGATCGAAGGTGATAGTGCATACGGATCATGCAGCTCTCAAGTTTCTATTAAGCAAGAAGGATGCCAAACCCCGTTTGATTCGTTGGATATTGCTTCTCCAAGAGTTTAACATGGAGATTAAGGATAAGAAAGGCACTGATAATGTTGTGGCTGACCATCTTTCCCGTCTCACATTGGACCCCCGAACAGATGATCTCCCAATCGACGACTCCTTCCATGATGATCAGTTGTTTGGTATTTTCTCTACTACAATTGGTCAATCTCCTTGGTTTGCTGACATAGTGAACTTTCTTGCTAGTGGAGTTCCCCTTCCCAATTATTCATCATATCAACGCAAGAAGTTCTTTCATGATGTCAAACATTATTTCTGGGATGATCCTTGTCTCTTTAAATCTTGTGCGGATGGGGTCCTCCGCCGTTGTGTACCGGAGGAGAAGATTACCTCTATCCTGTCTCACTGCCATGATATGCTTTGTGGAGGCCATGCTAGTACTTCCAAAACCGCTGCAAAGGTGTTGCAATGCAGGTTCTATTGGCCTTCTCTATTCAAGGATGCCCACCGTTTTGTCAAGGCGTGTGATAGATGTCAACGCACGGGGAATATTTCACGCCGAAATGAGATGCCTCTTAATTTCATTCTCGAGGTTGAGATATTCGACGTATGGGGTATTGACTTCATGGGACCATTCCCATCTTCTTATTCGAACAAGTTTATCTTGGTAGCCGTTGACTATGTATCTAAGTGGGTAGAGGCCTTGGCTTCTCCAACGAACGATGGCCGTGTGGTTTCCAACTTCTTTAAGAAGGTAATTTTTCCCCGCTTTGGTGTCCCCTGTGTTGTGATTAGTGATAGAGGAAGTCACTTTATTGAACGTAAGTTCGAAGCTCTTATCAAGAAATACGGTGTGCAACATCGTGTTGGTCTTTCCTATCATACACAAACAAGTGGACAAGTTGAAATTTCAAACAGGGAGATCAAATCTATACTTGAGAAGACCGTGGCTAGATCGCGCAAGGATTGGTCTCTTAAGTTAGATGATGCGCTATGGGCGTATAGGACGGCCTTCAAGACTCCTATTGGTACCACGCCCTATCGTGTAGTTGACGGGTCGTTGTATACTCGCCAAATATAACCTAATTTATCCAATATAGGATAAGTATAGGGTCGAATCTACAAGGAAGTAGGGTTAAATCAAGAGTTAATTAGCTAACTACAATGAGCTAAATCAATTTTTGGGTTTTTGACAGTTTAACAATAATTCTAAAATCTAAATAAACTAGGAAATTTGCAAAGTAAATCAACAAGCAATTAAGTAAAGGAGATAAAACAAGGGTAAAAGAAACTAGGGGATTAGGGGGATTCACCAACACTCAATCCAAGAATCCAATATCAAAGCCAAGGGGAAACAAAAGGGGGATCACAAGGGGAAAATCACGAACATATGAACTCTAATTACTCTCTCGAGCTAATTAGAGGAGCTTGATTAGTCACTCATGACCTATTCTCATGGCATGAGCAACCAATCTAGCCAAATCAAGCACAACATGATTAATCAAGCTTCCCTAAACTAGAAATGCCTATTTTCATGGAAATTCTAATCTAGCAACCAAACTTAGTTTATTCCTAGCTTCATATCTCAATCCTTCACTAGGAATTCCAAATATGTAAGTTAAGTGGTGATCAAGCACCCAACAAACCAAGTAAAATAAGTTTGATCAACAAGTTCAATCCCAAAAGTTAACCCCCTAACTTAGATCTAAGATCCAAAGAGTAAATGAAGGTTACATCCCTTCCCCTAGTAAGAAACTACTCACACATTATGGGAATAACACAAAACAAAGCTTGAAGTAACTTAATCACCATAACCATGGAGGAAAAGAGGAAAATTGCAAATAATCAACTAATAAAGCAAGATCTAGATAAGCAAAGCATGAAATAAGCAAGAACAATGGAAGAAAAGAAGAAAATAAACAAAGATTACCAACTTTAAGCTTTCATAAATGAAGAATGGAGATCCAAAAGCTTCAAACTTCCACTTTTCTCTCTCCTAGGGTTTTTGCTCTAAACTTGAATGCTAAAACAAGATCTAATTTCTCTCTAATCCCTAGTTAATAATTGCTTAAGTTAAAATAAGAGGAGTCCCACTTTTATATTCATAAAAAATAAAACAGAAAATTAAAAAACAGCCGCGGCATTAAGGCAAACAAAGTCGCAAAACCTTTTCCGGAAAATGGCCCGACCTGGGCGGGTGACATGACCCGAGCTCTCGGGTGACCTGACTCGAGCCCTCGGGTCACATGACCCGGGCGGGTCAACATGTCAGGAATCATGGAGATTTCCCAATAAAATCGACCCGGGCGGGTCTGTGAACCCGAGCCCTCTGGTCACCAGACCCGGGAGGGTCTGCTGAAAGAAAGGCGCTATATTTGTCTGGCTGGGCTGACCCGGGCAGGTCCACACACCCGGGCCCTTGGGTCAGCCACTTCTTCTCTTTCTTCTCTTCTTTCGAGCTCTTTGGTGCTGCATTTCTTCAAACTTTGCCTCGTGCTTGTGCATAGGCCCTCCAAATGTGCTCCCAAATCCTGAAATATGAACAAACACCCAAATAAAGAGCGCAAGGGAGGAAAAATGCACAAAAAGAAAGAAAAGGAATGAACTTAGCCTAAATTAGCCTAAGAGCTATCACAAAAACTATTAAAAACTAAGCATAATTAAAGCATATAAACCAATCATCAAACTCCCCCAAGTTAGATCTTTGCTTGTCCTCAAGCAAAATAGATTAAAACACAAGTAGGAGAATAAAAATTTATTTGAAAGCAAAATGAAGAAGAAAGAGGAAAGAAAAAAAATGATAAAAAGGAAGGAAGGATAAAGAATTTACACTAGCTCATTTTCGTATGAATCACGATTGCATTTAGCACATGCAACAAGCTCTTTAAACCCCTAGATCGCTTTAAAGGGCGAGTGAGATTTCGCGAGGGTTTCCAAAGAGTTTTCAAACCTACAACTCTAGTTTTTATCAACAATTTATTCAATCAAATTCAAGAGTAATACCCAAGTCAACTATCAATGAAATGGTTCACAAGCAAGGATAGAGAGCAACTTTCAAAACAACTAATTTCCAAGTGTACTCATAGGTTATGGGTAGAGAAAGCAACTAATCAAGATTGCAAAAGGATACCTAATTAGACTTTTTACTCGCTCATTAGAGAACACCTAGCTATCCAAAAGATTTAGAGCCCTTCAAGTGTTATAGAAGCTCAAATTACTAGTCCACCATCCCTAGACACACAAACATGCCTTAGACTCCCCTCTACTCAAAACTTTAGAAAAATAGTACTAAGTGAGGGAGGCATCCACAAATTGAACTCTTTTATTGGAATTCTTCTATTCTTTTTGCTTTTCGTTTGTCTTCACTTTTTTTTTTTTCATTTTTCACGCCTCTTTTGACTGTTTTTGGTTTTTTCTTTTTCCCTTATTATGGGAATTTTTGCTATACAAATAAGGAGTAACTACTCACTAAAGAGAAACATGAGAACTTGTGGCTTTTTGTACCACTTATTACAAACGAAAAGAAGTAAAAACTAAGCTTTTTGTAGTGTTTTGTTTGGGGACATGATGAACATATCTAGGGACACTAGGGACCACAAATTTGAAGCTAAATTTATTCAAGCATGAGCAACATAGTTAAGATTGAAGATTAGACATTCAATTGAGCATTCATTAGTTTCATTTTGGTAGATTCTAATGCTATCAAGATTAACCACCTCCTAAAACAACCCATGCTCACACTCAAAACAAGGAAATCAAAACTTTATTTAAAGCTAAAACTTGTTTTTGTTTTTCTTTGTTTTTTAGATTTTTTTGCTATTTTTGCTCTTTTTCATTGTTTATTTTTTATTTTTTTGAACTAAAAACAAAGATTGAAAAAGAAGGGAAAGAAAAGTGTTGAACCCTAGTTTTGATGATGACAAAGGAACAAAGATGCAAACTAAGTATTGGACTAACAAGTTGTTTAAGTGAGTGAATTTCAAGGTATCAATGAAAGGAACAAAGAGAATACTAAGTCAAGGAAGAAATCAAGTTTGGATTTTAAAGACTAAGTAAAGATGTTTCAAGATTTGGTACTGGAGCAGCATTGGAGCAAGAAGACTAAAGCGAGGCTTTTTGTTTCTAGTTCCATTGTAAAGGAACGAGTAAGAATGGTAAGGAACTATGGCAATTTAGAATGAGAATGAGCGTTTGTTACTTTGTAAGGAACAGACGAACTGGCGCTGAACTAATAACTTAAAGGAACTAACTATTAAAAGGAACTAGACTTAGGATGAAGCATTACAACGGTTCATTTGTATCAGTTGAGTAAATTATGCCTAGATTCTAGGTAACCGTTTTTATTTAAGGAAAAATCTGATTTTAAGGAAAATCTTTTTAAGGAAAAGATTTATTTTTCTAACGATAATAAAAATTCTTTTCGGATTTTATGGAAATATTTTAAAGATAATATTTTTGGTAAAAGGATTTTATTTTGGTATTAATAATTAAAATGTTCTTAAATCAGATTTTCGAATTAATGCTTAAAGTGGTTGCTAAAATTAAGGAGCAGTAACTTAATTCTCTCCCACATTTAACAGTGATCATGGAGATCATGGGTTGGTTGAAGAACGTGTTCCTCCGGGTAAGTAACATCATGGGATAATGGTTTTACCACTAATACATGTTTTAATCCCACGTTCTAAGTTATTACCACTATAAATACTAATGTCTAATTAAGTTCTAATTTGTGTCTGACCAAGTGATTTAGTGAGTTTAACTTAGTAAAGTGTCAGTGCCTTCATTCTCTCATAAAAGCCATTTGTTCTTTGCCTTCTTACTCTAATTCCACTAAGTTTATTTGATCAATTGTATTTTGGTTTTTGGGGTAAGGGGACTTTGAGTGAAGTTCTGTAAGAGAGAAGCTTTGAGTAAAAAGCGAGTTAGAGTGAGAAAACTTCAAGTGAAGTTGAGAGGAACTACTATTAAGGGAACAGTTGTTCAAGAACTTGAGTTTAGGAACTCAAGGTGTGGCCCGTGAGTAGAATTAGGTTGTAACAAAGTTGTTTGGCCTAATTACTGAAAGAGTTGAGTTAAAAATCCCTAGTGGTCGAGGTTTACTCCCACACTTGAACTTTACTCGACCTCGAGTAAACTCAAAAATGAGAAATACCAATTAAATCTTTACCCAAATTATCAACACCAAACTACACTCTCCATCAACTACATCATCATCATCACATCTTAACAACCTCCGCTCAAAACCTAAACGTAAGGGACAATGATTCCCCCACACTTAGCTTCAAGCTACTATCAGAAATACAGACGCGACAACAATAATCACCAAACGACAACCAAAATGTGAGCTCAAATCCTGAAGGATCTCAAAGGAGTTGAACTCACTCCAACGTCACAATCAAAATGACAGCTCGCCTAAAACCTCAAAAGATAAACTAAAACTACTACTACTACAACTAATTTAGAATAGCAAGCCATGGAACAAAGACAAAAAGGTATAAATTCCATGCTTACTCCCAAAAACAAACAATAAACCAAAAGAATGTGAAAGCCAACTTTAAATAGATCTTCACAAAACAAAGGATGAATTCACTAACCCAACCCGAAGACACCTTCCGCCTTATGACACCAACTCCGGCAAATGAGTTTTCAAAGTATAGAATTCTCTCTTAATCTCTCATTTGGCCTAGGAGCCCTTTCGGGTTTTCATCCTAGCTTCTCACATTTTTTTTTTCATCTCACCATCTTACCCGCTCAATATAAGCCACTTTTTTTTTTTTTTGCATAGGTTGCCCTTTCGAGTTTTCAACCTATCCGGGCCCCCATTTTTACCCGAGTCGCCCGCCCTTGTGGGTTTTCAACTCAGCGGGATTCACTTCATTATCGTTTAATTTTTTTTTTTCAATTCAAATTAAAAGTAATATATACAACATAGATACATGAGAATGAGAGTACCCTCCCCCCTACTTAAACTACACATTGTCCTCAATGTGTCGACAATTAAAAGAAAAAGTAAACTGAAAATGGGGGGAAAACGACAATCGGGTAAATCGAAGATCGAATGCTCAAAACTCATGAAAAGCAATCCATCATACTCAAATTTCTTAACAACACCAACTCCAATCTCATAACTCAACTCGCAACCCTCTCCCTCGAATCACTCAAACAAATGACAAATTCAAATTGTGTTTAAATTTTTGAGATTTGCACCTAGCTTAGGAGATTGAAAAGATACATTAACAATTTCAACCCTCTAGTTGCACCAACTCCTAGCTATTGAACTCCTCCCAACGGGTTTTCTTTGGTGGATTTTGGTTCCAAGCGGATTAAGATTGGTTGTGGATCTTTTTAGTGGGTGGGCGGTGGGTGAAAGAAAATTTATTGTGGTGGTGGAAATTTGATGAGAAAATAAAGGAAAAGAAAGAAAATAAAAAGGGGTCTCGGGTTGCCTCCCGCGAAGCGCTGTTGTTTAAAGTCGTTGGCTCGACTTAGTACCTTGAGCTCAATAATTGGGCTTGTGCTCCATGTGTGACAATGGTGGCTCCATGTCAATCTCCAATTCAAGTACCTGCAAAACAAACTGAGAAGAACTCTTGCAATGCATCGTTAGTGGTACAGTTTCAAAACAAGGTGGTAAATCAGGAGGCTTTTTACGCTCTTTCAACTCCGGCACCATAACTTGCATGTTAGTAGAAGATGCACAATCCTCAACCAAGACATCATCAACATTCATCGACTCATCAACCTGCTCAACATCAAGAACATCATGCAAAATAGAGTCAACAATGTTAATAGAGCAAAGAGGGTTATCATCATTAATCAAAGGCTTAGAATCATTGATTTTAAACGCCTCTACCTTTCCCTCAAATTCCATGGTCAAAGAACCAGCGCAAACATCAATTTTAGTGCAAGAAGTTTTCAAGAAAGGTCGCCCCAAAAGGATGGGGGCGGCATGCTTATCAGGTTCCATCTCCAAAACATAAAAATCAGCAGGAAATCGCAATTTCCCAACCTTAACTAACACATCCTCTAATTTACCCCTAGGATAAACATTGGATCTATCGGCTAATTGAATCACCACACCAGTTTCATGCAAATTGCCAAGTTTCAAAGACTTATACAATGAACATGGAATCACATTAATTGACGCACCTAAGTCTAACATGGCTTTAGGAAACATGGTGTCACCTATAGTACATGGGATGGTAAACATGCCTGGGTCATTGCACTTTTGAGGTAATTTCTTTTGAAAGATAGCAGAGACATGCTCGCTAGCCTTCACTTTTTGCACTCCCTTTTGTTTTTTCTTTCTTTTTGAAGTACACAATTCTTTAAGGAACTTAGCATACCTAGGTACTTGATTTAAAGCATCAAAAAGGGGAATGTTTACCTCACATTTATGAAAGATTTCGTAAATGTCTTTGTTGCGCTCTGCATTAGGGGTTTCTCTCAATGCCTCGGGAAATGGTGACTCTGGTTCATATGGTGGATGAGGTGATTTTTGGACTTTCTCCTCTTGTTGAGGTGGCAATGATTTACAATCTGCTGTCGGTTCATGCTCGATCACCTCTTCCACTATCTCTTTGTCTCGAACCACCAACCCCTCTTTGCTTGCAATTTCCGCTCCACTCCTCAATGTGATAGCACTCACGTTCATTTTAGGGTTGAGTTCTGTTTGGGATGGCAATCTCACCGAATCCCTAGCCTCTAACTTGGTTACAGCTCCTGCAATTTGGCTTACTTGGCTCTCCAAGTTCTTGATGCTCGAACGGGTCTCCTCCTGAAACTGAACCATATTTCCCTGCATGTTAGTAACATTTTTAGTTAAAGCATTAATCATATCCTCTGTAGACATGCTGGTACTCGGTCCCTGTGATTGGCCTTGCGGCCGAAAATATGGAGCTCCTTGCTCCGGTGCCCTCGAATAAGGTGGCGGTGGGCGGTTATACTGCTGTGGCGGCTGCTGGTTCCTTGATGAATTCCCGTACCTCAAATTAGGATGATCTCGCCATCCCGGATTGTAGGTACCAGAATATGGATCATATCTTTTCTGGAAACCTTGGCCCTGAAAACCGGCCGCCTTAACCTCTTCACTCGGTTCTTCTTGTAGATGAGGGCAAAAATCAGTTGGATGATGTGAAGAGCAAATGCCACAAGCCTTCACTTGGTGAGTTTTCTCTTTCACTATGAATTCTCGCATCACGGATGTGAGAGCTTGCACCTGATCTTCCAACTTAGAAGAACTAGAACCCTCGGCGACCACACGTCGAGTTCCAGACCTTCTAATAAACTGCCTCGAGCTTTCAGCAAGCTCATTTAACAGTTCTTTAGCAGCGAGTGCAGTTTTATTCACAATGGATCCACCACTTGCTGCATTAACCATCCTAGCATCCTCATCACATAAGCCATTATAAAAATATAGCACCAAATCTTCCTCTGAATAACCGTGGTATGGACAGCTAGCACATAATTTCTTAAACCTCTCCCAATACTCGTAAAAAGACTCATCACCCCGTTGCTCAATGTTACTTATCTCCTTCTTCAATGTAGATGATTTAGAAGTGGGAAAGTATTTCTCGACAAAGCTCTTTTTCAATTGTGCCCAAGTGGTGATGCTGCCAGCCGGAAGGTAGTACATCCAGTCCTTTGCTGGGTCTTTTAGCGAAAAGGGGAAGGCTTTAAGCTTGATTCTGTCTTCTGAAACTCCACTTGGTTTCATGCTGCTACATACCACATGAAACTCTGACAAATGTTTATTTGGATCTTCACCATTTAGCCCATGGAATGAGGGAAGCAAATGTATCAACCCCGACTTTAGCTCAAATGTGTCCCCCACTTCCGGTTCCGGAAATGTGATACACAAAGGTTGTTGGTCAAGGTTAGGAGCAGTGAGCTCCTTTAAAGTGCGGTGCTCAACTCTAGGAGGCATCTCTTCTTCAAATTCAAACAAAAAAGGGAGCTCTCTAAAGCCTTCACGCAATTCTCTTCTCAACCTGAAAAGGGTTAGTTCTAGATCTCGATCGTACTGCAAAGGCTCTTGGTTAGTAGCACGAGTATTAACCATAAACAAAAACCATAAGCAATACAATCCAAAAACATACACTAAATACAACAAGTAACACCGTTTCCCCGGCAACAGCGCCAAAATTTGGCAGGGCGATCTTGTCGTGAGAGCACCCGGCCAAAGATAAAATTTCTCCTACTCTTGGTTACACTAAGCAAGTATAATGGAAGTAGGGTTCGTATCCACAGGGAAACAGGGACGAGTTTTATATTTAGCGTGAATCGGTATCTTGGTTAAGCTAAGGGCCGAGAAACCGAATAACGAGGGGGGTTTTCAAAGAGTTGTTATTAGACTACAACTAACTAGCATATAAACAAGCTGAGAAATCAATATGGGAAGATCTTGAATCCGATTAACATCCACTTCAATTCATTATCGATCATTGAACCTCCACTCTAATTATTTCCATGATTATCTATTGTTGAGAATTATTCTCGCATTCTCCTTATTCTTAGTTGAATAGCACGATCAGCGTGACTATAAAACCCTAACTAAAGGATAACCTAGTCCGATAGCGTCTAAGTTCAATCCAATAGCAGCAATAAACACAGAGAACCAATAGACCTGCTAACGTCATACAAGCGATAAACAATCAACAGTTTATTCAATTTCCCTAAGAAATAACCAAGACGATCTGCATCTAAGTTACTCCCTAGTTTGCTATCAATTGATAAAAGAATAAAACAATCCGATTCTATTCTTAAATCTAGCATTAGATTAATTACACAATCAAACTAGTAACGTTCCTAGCATAATTATGCAAAAACCATAGAAAACAATCATAGAAATTAAACCATAATCAAAGAAACTAAATTGAGAGGAAAGATCTCACAATAATGCTTGAAGCTTCATATTAATCTCGTTCAAGAACAGTTCAAGCTACAATCGGTATAGCATAAGCCAATTCCATAATTGAAATCTCTAAAAACTAAACTAGAAAATAAAAACTAAAAAGAGAAGATAAGAAGAGAAGAATGGAGTGTTTGAGATTCTCTCGCCTTAAGTGTGCTGCCCCCTAGGTCCAAAAACAAGTTTGCTATTTATAGTAAAGCTCAAAAATTAGCCGACAATTACACCGACCTAGGGGTCGCGAGGTGCGGTACAGGTCGCACCGTGCGATGAGCTACTGCCTCCAACACGAGCTGAAGAGTTGGGCAAGCCAAGGAAGTCGCGAGGTGCGAGCTAGCTCGTGAGGTGCGAGCAAGCAGGTCGCGAGGTGCGACCTAGCTCGCGAGGTGCGAGCTGCTGTGCTGGGCAAGTGCTGCTTCGAGCGCGCACGCGAGAGCTGGGCGATGATGCCGAGCTTGCGGTGCTGCTTGGGCGAGGCTTGCGGTAGTGCTGAGCTTGCGGTGATGCTTAGCGTGCGGTGGAGTTTGGTTGTTCGCATGCTTGGCTTGGGCTTGCTATTGTGCTTGCGATGCGATGCAGCTTGGTACTTTGCTCGGCTCACATGCATTTCACCTTGAAAGCTCGGAATACATGACATTAACACAAATTATCTCACAAAACTCCGAACTTCCGCTAAGGGCTAAATAAAACACGAACGTTAACAATTACAATCAAACCCTTAGCAAAGTGCACCCAAAATAACGTAAATACAACGGATAACTTGAGCATATCAAGGTTGTTTCTTCTTATTGGGCCCAATAAGTTTTTCCTCGTAAATCCCTTGTGTTCCTTTAGCTTATTTCTTTGTTCAAGTTTAAAATTTCGCAAAAAGTTACGTTTATTTCTACACATACAATTCACTCCCCTCTTGTATTGTTCCTAGTGAAATAACAATTGGTATCAGAGCCGGAACTCACGAAAGATAGGAAACCCTATTGAGAAAAAGATGCAAGGAACAATGAATACCACCGAGAAACTTGAGGAAGGTTACTCTACGCAAAGGCCTCCCATGTTCAATGGGAAGTTCTATTCCTACTGGAAGAACAGAATGGAGATATTCATCAAGGCTGAAAACTACCAGGTTTGGAGAGTCATTGAAGTTGGTGATTTCGAGGTCACAACTACTAATGACAAAAATAAGGTAATTCTAAAACCCTTCTCTGAATATGACAAAGTTGATTTCGATAAAATGGAAGTAAATGCAATGGCTGTTAAATTGTTGCATTGTGGACTTGGACCCCATGAACACAATAGGATCATGGGATGCAAATCCGCAAAGCAAATATGGGATTTACTAGAAGTAACCCATGAAGGAACTAATGAAGTCAATAGATCTAAAATTGATTTACTAATGAATCGATATGAACTGTTCTCCATGAAGACTAAGGAAAGCATACAAGAGATGTTTACTCGTTTTACTAACATTATCAATGAGTTATCTTATCTTGGTAAGTTTATTTCATCAGAGGAACAGGTTCGAAAAGTTCTTAGGAGTCTTCCTAAGGATAAATGGAAGGCTAAGGTCACTGCATTGCAAGAAACAAAAGAATTCACTAAGTTATACTTGGAACAGCTTGCTGGATCACTTATGACTCATGAGCTTCACCTTGATACTGAGTATGGTGAAAGCTCTAAGTCAAAATCCATTGCCCTCAAAGCAGATGATGAAGATGACTCTGACTTAGAAGAAGAGGAAGCAGCACTCATGGTCCGAAAATTTCGAAAGATGTATAGGAACATGAAGAACGGGAACTTCAAAGGTAAAACTAAAAAAATTTCTAACAAAGCTGCTTGTCATAAATGTGGTAGTACAGATCACTTCATCAAGGAATGTCCACTTTAGGAAAATGATAAAACCCAAGAAACGAACAAGGAACGCTTCGCTGAAAGGAACAAGGAAACTAAAGCTCCTTTCTCTAAGGCGAACGTTCGAAAGGCAATGATAGCTGCTTGGGGAGATTTAGAGACAGAAGAGGAAGAAAAACAACAAACTGAAGAAACTGCAAATCTTTGCCTCATGGCAAACACTGACGAAAACGAAGATGAAGAAAATGTTGAGGTAAGCAAACATGGACTTGAATCAGACTTAGATGGCAAAACTAGGCCTGAAATTTATGATCTTCTTTATGATGCAATTCTTGAATGTAGAGATGAACGTGAAAAACGTGAACAAACTGAACAAGCTCTTAAAGTATGTAAAGAACATATAGAATGGCTTAAGAAAATGAGAACGGATGTTGAAACTAGGTTCTTTGATTTGTTTGATAAAAATTTAAAAATCAAGGAATCATATGAAAGTGTGAAGAATGAAAATTATCTAATTAATTTAGAAATTTCACACTTAAAGGAATTTGTCCCTGTTCTAAGTTCCTTTGATATTAGATCAACCCCTTTGAAAGGTTACAGATCTGAGATCGAAAATTTGAATAAAGAGAAAAATGTTTTAAAGGAACACATCTGTAATCTCAAGAAGGAACTGGTTGTTGCAAGGAACAGAGGCAAAACGATGGTTGTTCCTAAATGGATTGAGAGACCACAGACTAAAAGAAAAGAAGGTCTTGGTTTTGAAAACTACAAGAAAAGGAACAAGAACAAGAAATATGTTGACCTACCCAGTGATAAAATTTGCATGTACTGTGGTAAGATAGGTCATTACATAAATCAATGTCAACTAAGAACTGGAATGATTGGAAAAAATGTGAAGATGAGGAATATGAGATGGCTTGTCAAATCAAATCCTAGTTAAGAACAGGAACCCACGAAAGAAGGGGTTCCTACAACTAACAACTAGTTGATTTTTGCAGGTTGGAGTGAGGGGGAACAACACTTGGTATCTTGATAGTGGTTGTTCTAAGCATATGACAGGAGACAAATCTAAGTTTCTCTCACTCTCAACCTATGAAGGTGGAAGTGTGACTTTTGGTGACAATAAGAAAGGTAACATAGTTGCCATGGGTAAGGTTGGTAAGTCATCATCACATTCCATTGATAATGTATTTTTAGTTGAAGGTTTAAAACATAATCTGTTAAGTATTTCCCAATTCTGTGACAAGGGATATGTTGTTAAATTTAATAGTGAAAAATGCTTGATCGTTAACATTAACTCTAAGAATGTCATCTTGGAAGGAACAAGGAAAGGAAACACATATATTGTGGATCTTGATCTTGTTCCTAAAAACAATTTGACATGTCTTAGTGTTATTGAAGATGATCCACTCCTATGGCATAAGTGTCTAGGACATGCTAGCTTTTCATTACTTGACAAACTTCGATCAAAAGATCTTGTTTTGGGATTACCATCTATAAAATTTTATATTGATCAAGTTTGTGATGCATGTGCCAAAGGAAAGCATATTAGATCCTCTTTCAAATCTAAAACTATTGTGAGCACCACAAAACATTTAGAATTAATTCATATGGATTTGTGTGGCCCTATGAGAATTCAAAGTAGAAGTGGAAAGAGGTATGTGTTAGTTACTGTTGATGACTACTCTAGGTATACTTGAGTTATTTTTCTCTCTAGTAAGGATGAGACTTATGATGAGTTACTTGTCTTTGGTAAAAGAGTTCAAAATTTGAGTGGTCACAAATTAATGCATATTAGATCCGATCACGGTAAAGAATTTGAAAGTTATAAATTTGATGACTTAAGTAGAGACCATGGCCTAGATCATAATTTTTCTACCCCTAGGACACTACAATATAAAGGGGTTGTAGGAAGGAAAAATAGAACTTTGGAAGAAATGGCTAGGACCATGCTAATTGCTAGTGAACTTCCAAGGAACTTTTGGGCTGATGCTGTCAATACTGCTTGTCACATAATAAATCGTGCCATGATGAGACCTATCATTAACAAAACTCCTTATGAGCTTTATTTTGGAAAGAAACCCAATATTACTCATTTAAGAACATTTGGTTGCAAATGTTTTGTTCATAACAATGGGAAAGATAATCTTGGAAAATTTGATGCTAGGAGTGATGAAGCAATATTCTTAGGATATTCATCACATAGTAAGGCTTATAGAGTTTACAATAAAAGAACTATGTGTGTTGAAGAAAGTGTCCACATAATCTTTGATGAATCTGACAATTTTAATCCAAGCGAACAGGTTGATGACTTTGAGATTGGCTTGGTAAGACCAAATGAGAAAGATGCAGATTCAATTGAGGAAGAAGATATAAAAGAGGAAAGGAACGAAGTAGATGAAAACATCCATAACAATGATGTTCCTGTTCCTCAAGATGATGGAGCTGTTCTTGTTCCTACTAAGAACGAAAATGTTGAAGGAACTGAGTCAACAATTGCTGAAAGAGGAATAACTAAACAAAGCACCTCATCCTCTCCTGAAACTCAAGAGGAACAACCTATTCCTATAAGGGAGTTTCAACCAAAACCTTGGAGACATCAAAAATCACATCCAGTGGAACTCATAATAAGTGACATATCCAAAGGCACGCAAACTAGATCTCAGTTAAGGAATTTTTGTGCATTTCATGCATTCTTATCAATGATAGAGCCGAGAAATCATGAAGAAGCCCTAACTGATTCTGATTGGATCACTACTATGCAAGCTGAATTAAATGAGTTCGAAAGAAACAAGGTATGGCATCTAGTTCCCTCTTCTAAACAACAAAAAGTGATTGGCTTAAAATGGGTGTTTAGAAAGATGAGTATGGAACAATTGTAAGGAACAAAGCTAGACTTGTAGTAAAAGGTTTTAATCAACAAGAAGGAATTGACTATGAAGAAACCTTTGCTCCTGTTGCTAGACTTAAAGCCATTAGAATACTAATTGCATTTGCTGCTTATATGGGATTTAAACTATATCAAATGGATGTTAAGTGTGCATTTCTAAATGGCTATTTGAATGAAGATGTATATGTTGAACAACCCCCTGGATTTGAAAGCAGTGATCTCCCAAACCATATCCACAAGCTTGACAAGGCTCTTTATGGGCTAAAGCAAGCACCTAGGTCATGGTATGAGAGATTATCAAAGTTCCTTTTAGAAAACAACTTTAAAAGAGGATAGGTGGATAAAACCTTATTTCTAAAATCGAAAGGAACTGACATACTACTTGTTCAACTATATGTTGATGACATCATTTTCGGAGCAACAAATGAATCATTGTGCAAAGAATTCTCAAATCTCATGAGTAATGAATTTGAGATGAGTATGATGGGTGAGTTAAATTTCTTTCTTGGATTACAAATTAAGCAAACTGAAAAAGAAATAATTATTCACCAACAAAAATACATAAAGGAACTGCTAAAGAAATATGGCCTTGAAAACTCAAAGATAAATCACACTCCTATGGGAACTTCAACTAGATTAGATGAAGATTCCATAGGAACAAGTGTTGATCAAACAAAATATAGAGGCATGATTGGTTCACTTTTGTATCTAACTGCTAGTCCTCCAGACATAGCTTTTAGTGTTGGTTTGTGTGCTAGATTTCAAGCTAATCCCAAGGAGTCTCATCTAACTACCGTGAAGAGAATTCTTAGATATCTTAAAGGAACAGATGGTCTTGGACTTTTCTATCCAAGAAGTGATACATTTGAATTAAGAGGATATGCTGATGCTGATTATGCTGGGGATCTTGTAAATAGGAAAAGCACCTCAGGTATGATTCAATTTCTTAGTCATAGTTTAGCTTCTTGGAGCACCAAGAAACAAAACACAGTTGCTTTATCCATTGCTGAAGCAGAATATGTAGCTGCTGCTGTATGTTGCTCTCAAATGCTTTGGATAAAACAACAACTTTGTGACTATGGAATAATCTTTAATTGTGTTCCTATTTATTGTGATAATACTAGTGCCATTAGTATTTCAAAAGATCCAGTGCATCATTCAAGAGTTAAGCATATACATATCAGACATCACTTTCTAAAAGAAAATGTGGAAAAAGGTTTGATTAAACTTGAGTTTTGTCAAGCTGAAAATCAGATTGCTGATATACTAACTAAGCCTCTACAAAGAGATAGATATGAAAAATTAAGGCTTGAGTTAGGTTTAATAAAACTTAAATAATTGTTCCTATTCCAATTCTCCATGTCTGAATTGATTTGTCTTACTCTATCTGATATTAAGTGACTGTGATTAATTGCCTAAGACCATTGCAAATTAAGATGTTAAAAACATGTACATGGATTCAAAGGAATAAAGCAACTCACAAATGTCACATAATACTCCCCTTATTGTTCCTAAGTTAAAGAAACATGCATGATATGAAGAATGTTGACTTTTAGCATAAGTTCTTCCTATAGCACAAGTTCCTTAGAGTTTATTTTCTTTCCATAAATTAAAAAAGTCCATAAAAATCAAAAATCTGAAAATCCCAAAAATATAGGAATCAGATTTAATCAAGTCATGATTCATCTCCTTCACACCTCTTCGCACACCATAAAACCTCAAATTCTTTTCACCAAATGGCAAAAACCTCACTCAATTCACATTTTCCAAAAACAAAATCTCCCAAAACCTCTCAAATGGAAAACCCCTCTTCTCCATCCAAAACCCTAGAAATCGAAAAATCTCAAGAAACAACAATGGCGGTAAAAAAGTAAAAATTGGAGTCACCTAGGAGAAGTGTGAGAAGAAGAAAACTAATTGGGGAAGATGATGAAGAAGAATCCTCGGAACAAGTTAAGGGGGAAGAAGAAGCTACACCTGTTCCTTCCAAAGGAGCTGTTGCTTCTTCCTCCAAGAAACGCGTGGAAAGAAGTGATTCAAGGTAATTCTTAGGATTTTGTGTTGATTTGGAGTGGGCCAAGAAAGTAAGATTCAATGAATTAACCGACATACTAAAGGAACAGGGTCTGGAATACCTATTTGAAACCGCATTTAACAATGCCTTAGTTCCTTTAGCTATGGATGAATTTTGTGCAAACTTCATCAACACTGATGGAGTATGTACTATAGAAGTTAGGGGGAAGAAAATAAAATTTTCTCAAGAAACCTTAGCGAAAATATGGGAAGTTCCTTGCAAAGGAACTGATTTGTATTTTAAGAGGAAAGGAACTGTCACCTTTCCTAATTTCTCCCAAGATGAAATTGTTGAATCTTTTGGGGGAACTGCTGGCAAAAACAAAATAAATCACAATCTTCTTTCTCCCGTCCACAAAATTCTGTTTAATCTTGTTTGGAGAGAACTCATTCCTCGAACTGAGAAGAGGAATGAGGTGGGTCTCTTAGATATGTGTTACATGTTTTTCCTTGACCACCACATTCAAATAAACTTTCCTTCTCTCTTTATCCAACATCTCACGCATTGCATTGAAAATTATTGTGTTGTTGGCTATGGTGCATTGATCACCTCTCTTCTTTCTCACTTTAAAGTGAACACTACTGGTTGGCCTACCTTGGGAATAAAATAAGGAAATATTCTCAATGAAAAGACTTTGTATGGTTTGGATCTCTCTGTGCAAGATGGAGTGTTAACTCAAGGGAGGATTGCTCCTAGTTCCTCTCACAAGAGAAAACTACCCAGGGCAGTGGAAGAGGAATCTGTGGAAGTCATACTGGAGAAACAAGTTCCTGCCCCCACAGAACCAAAGGAACAGAAACCCAAGAGGCGCAAGACTGTTGCTAAAAAGCCTTCCCCTCCTGTTCCTAAAAGAGGTAGACAAAGCACTAGATTAAAATTGCTCAAACTATTCCTGTTCCTTCAAAAAAGGACTCTCCTTTAATCCTATCTGATGCAAAGGAACAGGAGCACAACTCACCTAAGGAACCAACTCCTCCACCCTCACCTCAAATACCAGTAACCCTCACCAACATCTCTTCCATCTCTCCCTCATCCTTCTATGTTCCTTCCAGCTTTGAACAGTTGAAGGTTGAGATGAACGAACCAAATTCTTTCTCCTCTACATCTACTGACCTTCCACCACAACCACCTTTTCTTCCTTCCATTTACACCACCTCACCATCTGTTTCTCTCCTAGGAACAGCTGGTCCTTCACAAGAAAACACCCCAGTTCCTCCACCTAAACCATCTTCTGCCTATGGTTCTAAGGGAAAGGAACAAGTTTCTTCAGATGAGTTTGGTTGGGTTAACGAAGTATGTCTCCTTGCTCAACATATGATTAAGTTCTACAATCACCTTCACTGGACCTTAGATGCTAAAACTGATAAAATGATGGGGTTTAATGAAAGTCCTTAGTGATACCGTGATTGAACAACAAAAGAACATGGAGATGATGGCCCAAGCCATTAACAGTTTGAAACAACAACTTGATGGGCAACATGGCGAGGTGATGAAGAAGTTGGAAGAAGTGGTTGAGGAAGAAGTAGTTGAGGAACACCATTTCCCTTCCCTTCCTAATGTCTAGTTCTTGTTTCTCTTCAAGGAACAAGACTTCTTAGCTTTTGTTTCTTTTCTTTTCTACTTTTTCTCTTTCTGTACTTTAAGGGAACAAGTGCTATAAATAGATGACTTTTGCTATATTTGTCTTCGTTTGTGATTTATGTGCATAATTTCTTACTTGGAATGGCTAGTATTATGTGATTGATGTTTGAGCTAGTCTAACCTTCGAAATTCCTAACTTAACCATTTTTTTGGTGCTTGTTAATGGTCTCAAGGTATTGTACACATCAGTCTTCCCGAAATCACCAAGAGTTTGATCTTTTTGACTATGACAAAGGGGGAAAAGATAAGAAACAAACTAAGTTGCAAAAACAAATGGAAAAATTGAAAAAAATGAAAATCATGAAAAAAATGAAAAATTTATATCCTTAATATGCCTTAATTAAATTATATAAATTATTATTTTATCTTTTTATCTCTTTCATTCTCTTATGTTATTTGCTGTTTTCCTTAGTTTGTAACTTTGTTGTCATCATCAAAAAGGGGGAAATTGTTGAACTCTAGTTTTGATGATGACAAAGGAACAAAGATGCAAACTAAGTATTGGACTAACAAGTTGTTTAAGTGAGTGAATTTCAAGGTATCAATGAAAGGAACAAAGAGAATACTAAGTCACGGAAGAAATCGAGTTTGGATTTTAAAGACTAAGTAAAGATGTTTCAAGATTTGGTACTGGAGCAGCATTGGAGCAAGAAGACTAAAGCGAGGCTTTTTATTTCTAGTTCCATTGTAAAGGAACGAGTAAGAATGCTAGGGAACTATGACAATTTTGAATGAGAATGAGCGTTTGTTCCTTTGTGAGGAACATACGAACTGGCGCTGAACTAATAAGTTAAAGGAACTAACTATTAAAAGGAACTAGACTTAGGATGAAGCATTACAACGGTTCATTTATGTCAGTTGAGTAAATTATGCCTAGATTCTAGGTAACCGTTTTTATTTAAGAATAAATCTGATTTTAAGGAAAAGATTTTATTTTTCTAAAGATAATAAAAATTCTTTTCGAATTTTATGCAAAAATATTTTAAAGATAATATTTTTGGTAAAAGGATTTTATTTTGGTATTAATAATTAAAATGTTCTTAAATCAGCTTTTCGAATTAATGCTTAAAGTGGTTGCTAAAATTAAGGAGCAGTAACTTAATTCTCTCCCACGTTTAACAGTGATCATGGAGATCATGGGTTGGTTGAGGAACGTGTTCCTCCGGGTAAGGAACATCATGGGATAATGGTTTTACCACTAATACATGTTTTAATCCCACGTTCTAAGTTATTACCACTATAAATACTAATGTCTAATTAAGTTCTAATTTTTGTCTGACCAAGTGATTTAGTAAGTTTAACTTAGTAAAGTGGCAGTGCCTTCATTCTCTCATAAAAGCCATTTGTTCTTTGCCTTCTTACTCTAATTCCACTAAGTTTATTTGATCAATTGTATTTTGGTTTTTGGGGTAAGGGGACTTTGAGTGAAGTTCTGTAAGAGAGAAGCTTTGAGTAAAGCGAGTTAAAGTGAGAAAACTTCAAGTGAAGTTGAAAGGAACTACTATTAAGGGAACAGTTGTTCAGGAACTTGAGTTTAGAAACTCAAGGTGTGGCCTGTGAGTAGAATTAGGTTGTAACAAAGTTGTTTGGCCTAATTACTGAAAGAATTGAGTTTAAAATTCCTAGTGGTCGAGGTTGTTTCTTCTTGTTGGGCCCAAGAAGTTTTTCCTCGTAAAAATCCCTTGTGTTCCTTTAGCTTGTTTCTTTGTTCAAGTTTAAAATTTCGCAAAAAGTTACGTTTATTTCTACACATACAATTCACCCCCCTCTTGTATTGTTCCTAGTGAAATAACAAAAAGGAAAAGAAATTAAGCTAAAACAAGGAAATAAGAAGAAGAAAATAAGAAAGAAAATTGTTTTTGGGTTTTATTTTTAAAAACTAAGAAAATAAACAAATAAGAAAAATGGAATCATGGCACACCACATATTAACAAGCATTGGCCCATTCACCAAGCTTAACCACAATCACAAATAACAATTCAATCAAAATAGCAACAAGGGTCTCCTAACGCCTAACCCGTAAAGTGAAAAACTACCCAAACAATGAAAATACCCCCCAAGCCAAACCGAACACCATCCTCGGCGTGAAAGGAAGAACAATCGGGGAGGGGGGTGGGGAGAGACCAACTCAAGGGTCGAGGTCCTCCTCCCCCTCGGGGGGTGGCGGGGGTTGCATATAGGAGGGGTAGGGGGTGCCGGGAGGGACCATGTTGTTATCATGAAAGAATATTGCAAGATGGGGGTAAAACTCTCTCGCATCTCTTGTTGGAAGGTGGTTAATCTTTGTTAAAAACTATCAAACCGCCTATCTATATGGGCTTAAATAGGGGCATAGTAGGGAACATAGGTGGGATGGGGTTGGCGAGGGGGAGGGGGAGGGGCGGAAGAGGAGGAGGCAAGCTCATGGGGATCCCGCCTATGGTAGGTGTGGATCTCTGCGCCTTCCTCCGCGGTTTCTAGGATGAGATAGTTGACTTGCCCCGTTTTAATCTCGGTGATGCGGCGGTTTGGAAGTTGAATGGAAGATATTTTACCAATCTTCCAAGTAAAATGTATCCCAATCACTGTAAACCAACGCGCATCTTGTAGGTGTTGTTGGTTTATTAGGGTCGGTCCTGGGACCTCGGGGGTCCTAGGGCGAACCCTAAAGTGTTCAGCAATGGCGGTAATCAAACCGCCTACAACAATTGACCCACATCCGAGAGTTTTTGGGGTTCCTCCCTTTTGGAGATGGTGGGCAAACATCAAAGGTATGTTCAGCTTCTTCTTATTCTATAGGTAAGAACCTATGATCATGAGTTCCGACTGACTTACCTTTGATGTTTTCCAGCCATCTCCAAAGGGTAGGAACCCCAAAAACTCTCGGACGTGGGTCGATTATTGTAGGCGGTTTGATTACCACCATTGCTGAACACTTTTGGGTTCGCCCTAGGACCCCCGAGGTCCCAGGACCGACACTAATAAACCAACAACACCTACAAGATGCGCGTTGGTTTACAGTGACTGGAATACATTTTACTTGGAAGATTGGCAAAATGTCTTCCATTCAACTTCCAAACCGCCGCATCACCGAGATTAAAATGGGGCAAGTCAACTATCTCATCCTGGAAGCCGCGGTGGAAGGCGCGGAGATCCGCACCTACCATAGGCGGGATCCCCATGAGCTTGCCTCCTCCTCTTCCGCCCCTCCCCCTCCTATATGCAACCCCCGCCACCCCCGCCAAAATTTGACGGGTCGTTGTATACTCGCAAAATATAACCTAATTTATCCAATATACTTCCTCCGTTTCATTTTACTTGCTACACTTCTCAATTCACGGACTCCTAGGCAATTTTTGGAGAAGAGAGAGGTAGAGAGTAAAAAGAAAAGAGACCCATGTGAGAGGAGAGAGATAGAGAGAGTTTATTGCCCAAAAAGGAAGTGTAGCAAGTAATATGAAACTTCCCTATATGGAAAGTGTAGCGAGTAATTTGAAACGGAGGAAGTAGGATAAGTATAGGGTCGAATCCACAAGGAAGTAGGGTTAAATCAAGAGCTAATTAGCTAACTACAATAAGCTAAATCAATTTTTGGGTTTTTGAGAGTTTAACAATAATTCTAAAATCTAAATAAACTAGGAAATTTGCAAAGTAGATCAACAAGCAATTAAGTAAAGGAGATAAAACAAGGGTAAAAGAAACTAGGGAATTAGGGGGATTCACCAACACTCAATCCAAGAATCCAATATCAAAGCCAAGGGGAAACAAATGGGGGATCACAAGGGAAAAATCACAAACATATGAACTCTAATTACTCTCTCGAGCTAATTAGAGGAGCTTGATTAGTCACTCATGACCTATTCTCATGGCATGAGCAACCAATCTAGCCAAATCAAGCACAACATGATTAATCAAGCTTTCCTAAACTAGAAAATGCCTATTTTCCTGGAAATCCTAATCTTGCAACCAAACTTAGTTTATTCCTAGCTTCATACCTCAATCCTTCACTAGGAATTCCAAATATGTAAGTTAATTGGTGATCAAGCACCCAACAAACCATGTAAAACAAGTTTGATCAACAAGTTCAACCCCAAAAGTTAACCCCCTAACTTAGATATAAGATCCAAAGAGTAAATGAAGGTTACATCCCTTCCCCTAGTATGAAACTACTCACACATTATGGAAATAACACAAAACAAAGCTTGAATTAACTTAATCACCATAACCATGTTGGAAAAGAGGAAAATTGCAAATAATCAACTAATAAAGCAAGATCTAAATAAGCAAAGCATGAAATAAGCAAGAACAATAGAAGAAAAGAAGAAAATAAACAAAGATTACCAACTTTAAGCTTTTATATATGAAGAATGGAGATCCAAAAGCTTCAAACTTCCACTTTTCTCTCTCCTAGGGTTTTTGCTCTAAACTTGAATGCTAAAACAAGATCTAATTTCTTCTAATCTCTAGTTAATAATTGCTTAAGTTAAAATAAGAGGAGTCCCTCTTTTATAGTCATAAGAAAAAAAACAGAAAATTACAAAACAGCCCCCGCATTAAGACAAACAAAGTAGCAAAACCTTGTCCGGAAAATGACCCGACCCGGGCGGGTGACATGACCCGAGCTCTCGGGTGACCTGACCCGAGCCCTCGGGTCACATGACCCGGGCGGGTCAACATGTCAGGAATCATGGAGATTTTCCAATCAAAGCCACCCGAGCGGGTCTGTGAACCCGAGCCCTCGGGTCACCAGTCCCTGGTGGGTCTGCTGAAAGAAAGGCGATATATTTGTCTGGCTGGGTCGACCCGGGCGGGTTCACACACCCGGGCCCTCGGGTCAGCCACTTCTTCTCTTTCTTCTCTTCTTTCGAGCTCGTTGGTGCTCCATTTCTTCTACACTTTGCCTCGAGCTTGTGCATAGACCCTCCAAACGTGCTTCCAAATCCTGAAATATAAACGAACTCCCAAAGAAAGAGTGCAACGGAGGAAAAATGCACAAAAAGAAAGAAAAGGAATTAACTTAGCCTAAATTGGCCTAAAAGCTATCACAAAAACTATTAAAAACTAAGCATAATTCAAGCATATAAACCAATCATTAAACTCCCCCAAGTTAAATCTTTGCTTGTCCTCAAGCAAAATAGATTAAAACACAAGTAGGAGAATGAAAACTTATTTGAAAGCAAAATGAAGAAGAATGAGGAAAGAAAAAAAATGAAAAAGGAAGGAAGGTTAAAGAATTTACACTAACTCATTTTCGTAGGAATCACGATTGCATTTAGCACATGCAACAAGCTCTTTAAACCCCTAGATCGCTCTAAAGGGCGAGTGAGATCTCGCGAGGGTTTCCAAAGAGTTTTCAAAACCACAACTCTAGTTTTCATCAACAATTTATTCAATCAAATTCAAGAGTAATGCCCAAGTCAACTATCAATGAAATGGTTCACAAGCAAGGATGGAGAGCAACTTTCAAAACAACTGATTTCGAAGTGTACTCATAAGTTATGGGTAGAGAAAGCAACTAATCAAGATTGCAAAAGGATACCTAATTATTCTTTTTACTCGCTCATTAGAGAACACCTAACTATCCAAAATATTTAGAGTCCTTCAAGTGTTATAGATGCTCAAATTACTCGTCCACCAACCCTAGACACACAAACATGCCTTAGACTCCCCTCTACTCAAACCTTTAGAAAAATAGTACTAAGTGTAGGAGGCATCCACAAATTGACCTCTTTTATTGGAATTTTTCTATTCTTTTTGCTTTTCGTTTTTCTTCACTTTTTTTTTCATTTTTCACGCCTCTTTTGACTGTTTTTGGCTTTTTCTTTTTCCCTTATTATGGGAATTTTTGATATACAAATAAGGAGTAACTACTCACTAAAGAGAAACATGAGAACTTGTGGCTTTTTGTACTACTTATTACAAACGAAAAGAAGTAAAAACTAAGCTTTTTGTAGAGTTTTGTTTGGGGACATGATGAGCATATCTAGGGACACTAGGGACCGCAAATTTGAAGCTAAATTTATTCAAGCATGAGCAACATAGTCAAGATTCAAGACTAGACATCCAATTGAGCATTCATTAATTTCATTTTGGTAGATTCTAATGCAATCAAGATTAATCACCTCCTAAAACACCTCAACCCATGCTCACAAAAAGGAATCCAAGCAAGGAATCCACATATATAATCAACTAACTATATTCAAAGCTAAAACTTCTTGTTGTTTTTCTTTGTTTTTCAGATTTTTTTGCTATTTTTGCTCTTTTTCAATTATTATTTTTATTTTTTTGAACTAAAAACAAAGATTGAAAAAGAAGGGAAAGAAAAGGAAAAGAAATAAGGCTAGAACAAGGAAATAAGAAGAAGAAAATAAGAAAGAAAATTGTTTTTGGGTTTTATTTTTAAAAACTAAGAAAATAAACAAATAAGTAAAATGGTTTCATGGCATACCACATATTAACAAGCATTGGCCCATTCACCAAGCTTAACCACAATCACAAATAAAAATTCAATCAAAATAGCAACAACGGTCTCCTAACGCCTACCCCGTAAAGTAAAAAACTACCCAAACAATGAAAATACCCCCCCAAGCCAAACCGAACACCATCCTCTGTGTGAAAGGAAGAACAATCGGGGGAGGGGGGTTGGGGAGAGACCAACTCAAGGGTCGAGGTCCTCCTCCCCCTCGGGGGGTGGCGGGGGTTGCATATAGGAGGGGTATGGGGTGCCGGGAGGGACCATGCTGTTATCATGAAAGAATTCTAAGATAGGGGTAAAACTCTCTTGCATCTCTTGTTGGAAGGTGGTTAGTCTTGGTGCAAAACTATCAAACCTCCTATCTATATGGACTTAAATAGGGGCATAGTCGAGAACATAGGTGGGATGGGGTTGGGGAGGAGGAGGGGGATGGGCGGAAGAGGAGGAGGCAAGCTCATGGGGATCCCGCCTGTGGTTGGTGCGAATCTCCGCGCCTTCCTCTGCGGCTTCCAGGATGAGATAGTTGACTTGCCCCGTTTTAATCTCGGTGATGCGGCGGTTTGGAAGTTGGATGGAAGACATTTTACCAATCTTCCAAGTAAAATGTATTCCGGTCACTGTAAACCAACGCGCATCTTGTAGGTGTTGTTGGTTTATTAGGGTCGGTCCTGGGACCTCGGGGGTCCTAGGGTGAACCCTAAAGTGTTCAGCAATGGCGGTAATCAAACTGCCTACAACAATCGACCCACGTCCGAGAGTTTTTGGGGTTCCTACCCTTTGGAGATGGCGGGCAAACATCAAAGGTATGTTCAGCTTCTTCTTATTCCATAGGTAAGAACCTATGATCATGAGTTCCGATTAACTTACCCTTTGAGTTATCCTTTCTCCCAAAGATGGTGTTCCCCAAAAACTTGCGGAAGTACCGGATAGCTGGTTGGTGTATGAGTGAGTCATTAGCATTTTTGGCATCGTAACTCTTTCGGTCACTCAACTTACTCCAACAATCATAAAGGTTGAAAGAAGGTGCGGGAGTGGTGCTCGATTCAATTTTTAATACAAAATTTTCAGCAAAATCACCAATAGGCATAGAATGAGCAACATTCCCCAACCTAAATTTGAGAACGGCTTCGGCTCCAGTTGAGCATGCAAGCCGTTGCTCTCCGGTTATTTCCAAGGAGCTTAAGAATTCAAGTGTTATGCACTTATAAGTCTTTTTTTCTCATCATTAACACTTTTTTCAAATTCAATCTGTCAGCTATATTATTAACATCCCCCCGAATCCCCCATAGTGACAACAAAGTCTCATCAACAAAACGGGTCGGGGCGAATTCCTTAGCCTTAAGGGCTTGGAATCTATTAAAATGTTCTAAGCCATCAAAAATATCGAAAGGAAATTCTGGATCATGAAACTCACCGGGGGCATCATGCCTCGAGACGTTTTCCCCTTGTGATGGTTGGCTTGAACTAGCTTGCCCCGCTTGTCTACTCCGCTTTGAATTCCTCCACTCCATGCTTCTAATTACTTGTTGCTCAAAATTTCAAAATCCCGTAACTTAGTGGTGAGGGTGAAAAAAAAGTGAAAAGTTTTTTTGTTTGTTTTTGAGTTTTTTTATGAGAGAAATGGAGGGGGAATGATGTTTTAGGAAGAATTTGTGAAGAGATTTGAGTGGAAAATGATGAATTTGAGAGTTGTGGTGGAATTTTTGAGGAGAGAGAAAATGGTGAAAAATGGTGGAGATGGGGTTTTTGAAGGAGAAAAAGTTGAAATTTATGGAGGAAAGTTGATGGGGATGAAGATTTGTGAGGGATTTTAAGTTTTTGAGTGGTGAGATGAGTGATTTGAGTGAGTTTTAGGAAGTTAGGGTTTGAAGTTTGAAGAGGGTTAGAGAGAGTTGAGAGGTTGAAGATGAAGGAGGAGTGAAGAAAATAAGTAGAGTAAGTGAAGAAAAAATCGGTCAGCTGATTTTTGCCAACTGCCTTCCCGACCAGGGCAGGTCGACGCACCCGAGCCTAGCTTTTTTTTTTTACTCTACCAACCGACCCGGGCGGGTCACCACACCCGAGCACTCGGGTCGAGTGACCCGGGCGGGTTTTCCCAGACCCGGGCGCGGGTCCGCTGATCAGTTGCCATTGTGGCTGCTCCCCTTGAGCGATCCGGGCCCTCTGGTCAGCTCCAAGCTCCTTTTTTTTTCTTCTTCCCTTGCTGCTCTTTGCTCAAAAACTTCTCCTATCAAACCTAAACATACCCAAATCACAAAATCACCACAACAAGCAATTCAAAAGTCATAAACATATGTGCAAAGCCATCATTCCAAGTAAATTAAAATTAAAAAGAAGAGAAAGAAATAGGAAAAAAAAATTGAGAAAAACGGGTTGCCTCCCGCTAAGCGCTTGTTTAAGTCATTAGCTTGACTACCATAAATCTTCATACATTTGGAGGGGAGTAGTCCTCAGGAGAAATAGAATATGCTTCTTGAATAGTTGCACCATCATAATATATCTTGAGCCTATGTTTGTTCACTTTAAAATATCCCTTTGCATCGTTACAAATCTCGACCACACCATGTGGGGATACTTGATCCACGGTGAATGGACCACTCCACCTTGATTTGAGCTTGCCCGGAAATAGCCTCAACCTTGAATTGAACAAAAGGACTTTGTCACCAACTTTGAATTCCCTTTTCATGATTCGTTGATCATGCCAAGCCTTTGTTCTCTCTTTATACACCCGCGCACTCTCATATGCATCCCTCCTAAGCTCCTCAAGCTCATGAACATCAAACATCCTTCTTTCACCCGAAGCTTGATGGTCAAAATTCAAAGCCTTGATGGCCCAATAAGCCTTGTGCTCCAATTCCACGGGCAAATGACACGATTTTCCGTAAACAAGCTTGTAAGGTGTCATGCCAATAGGGGTTTTGTAGGCCGTGCGGTAAGCCCACAATGCATCATCCAACTTGGAGGACCAATCTTTTCGAGATCGGTTCACCGTCTTTTCCAAAATGGGCTTGACCTCTCTATTAGATATCTCCGCTTGGCCACTTGATTGAGGGTGGTAAGGGAGACCCATTTTGTGATGCACCCCATATTTAGCAAGAAGGGCCTTGAATGATTTCTTCGCAAAGTGTGATCCCCTATCACTAATGATGGCTCTTGGAACTCCGAAACGGGGGAAGATCACCTTCGTAAATAGCTTGACCACTACCTTGGCATCATTTGTAGGGGAGGCGATTGCTTCAACCCATTTAGAAACGTAATCAACCGCTACCAAGATGTAACGATTACCAAGGGAGGAGGGAAAGGGACCCATTGCGCTATCACTAGCATCACACATTAGTTCAAAAGGCAAGCTCCAATCCGGAGCTTGCACTATGGGAGCGGAAATTAGAGCCATTTTTAGAGTTTCAAAAGCATGCATGCAATATTTGTCAAATTTGAATTCAATGTCTTTTTGAAGCAAATTGGATAGGGGCTTTGAGATTTTTGAGAAATCTTTGATAAAACGGCGATAAAAGCCCGCATGCCCAAGAAAAGATCTCACTCCATTCACCGAAGTTGGGGGAGGCAATTTCTCAATAACCTCAATTCTAGCCCTATCCACCTCAATCCCTTTTTGAGATATCTTATGACCAAGGACTATGCCATCTTCAACCATAAAATGACTTTTTTCCCAATTAAGAACGAGATTCATCTTTTGACATCTCTCTAAAACCTTTTGATGGTTGGAGAGACAAATGTCAAAAGATGAACCTACCACGGAGAAGTCATCCATGAAAACTTCTATGGTTGATTCAAGCATGTCTGAGAAAATGGCGGTCATACACCTTTGGAAGGTGGAAGGAGCATTACACAATCCAAATGGCATCCTTCGATAAGCGAAGGTGCCAAATGGACATGTGAATGTTGTCTTCTCTTGGTCATCGGGGTGAATGGGAATTTTTCAAGCATTTGGTCAATAAAAGGGAGGGGGAAATGGTCTTTCCGGGTGGCGTTATTCAACTTTCGATAATCAATGCACATGCGCCACCCGGTGACCGATCTTGTGGAGATAAGCTCACCTTTGTCATTCTTGATGACGGTCATTCCTCCTTTTTTGGGACAACTTGAACGGGGCTAACCCACCTACTATCCGAGATAGGGTACATTATCCCCACCTTAAGGAGTTTCAAAACTTCCTTTTTTACCACCTCTTTCATGTTAGGATTTTGCCTTCTTTGAGTCTCAATAGAGGAGGCTTGACCATCATCCAAATGAATTCGATGCATACACAAGGTGGGACTTAGACCCTTGAGATAATCAATTGTATACCCAATGGCACTTCGATGTTATTTTAGAACACAAACAAGTTTGTCAAGAGAACGACCATTGAGTGTAGAATTGACAATCACGGGGTAAGTCTCGTTATCGCCAAGAAAACATACTTCAAAGAAGGGGGAAGGGGTTTCAACTCACATGTAGGAGGAGGCGTGGTCCTCTCCTCTTTTGTCAATGAAGCTTCTAATATATCAAAGCTCGAATTGGGAGGTAGGTAAATTGGTGCTTTGTCCATTGCCTTTTTAAGATGCCAAGCTTCACTTTCATGCTCTTGATCTTCACCTAGTAGTACATCTTCAAGAGGATCCCTTGCTTCAACTAAAGCCCTTAGGTTTAGCACTTCTTGCTCAAGGGTGTCGATCCGATGCACTTATTCCATAATTGTTGCTTTCATGCTTTTGTTGAAAGCGAACTCCATCTTCTCATCCCCAACCCTCAATGTCATTACATCTCTTTTCATGTCAACTAGCACTCCGGCCGTTTTCAAGAAAGGCCTTCCCAAAATAAGAAGGAATTGGGAGTCTTCTTCCATTTCCATTACTACAAAGTCGCAAGGGATGAAGACTCTCCCAACTTGCACCGGAACATCCTCCAATTCTCCAACGGGCACCTTAATCGAGCGATCTGCTAGTTGTATCAACCTTCTTGTTGGCTTAAGCTCAAGTTGAGCTTCTTTGCAACGGAGAGTAGCATTAGGCTTACACTAGCCCTAAGATCGGCCAATGCTCTCTTTGGCTCCAAATCTCCAATTCTCAGTGGTATGGAGAAAGACCCCGGATCTTCAAGCTTTTTGGGGAGCTTGTTTTGGAGGACCGCACTAACTTCGGCGGTGAGAGCAATGGTGGAACTTTCTTCAAGTTTGGACTTGTTAGAAAGAAGTTCCCTTAGAAACTTGGCATAGGTGGGCATTTGAGCCATCGCTTGGAGAAATGGAATATGAACTTGTAAACCTTTCATTACCTCAAGAAACTTGACAAATTTGTCATTGAAGTGCTTCTTTACTAACCTTTCAGGATATGGGACCGGAGGAGTGTAGCTCTTCATTGGAGGAGGCTCTTTACTTGACTTTTCGGGTTCAACAACTATAGGAGTGCCATCATCAAGTGTAGGCATTTTAGGACCCTTATAGTGAGCCCCGGATCTCAAAGTGATGGCTTTAGCTTGCTCTCGGAGAATGGGTTGGCTAGGAAGTTGTGTGGAAGAGTTTGAAGAGTTGTTGCTCACTTGTTGAGCGACTTGGGCAAGTTGGGTTTCAATGATCTTATTGTAGGCATTCATTTGTTGGAGGGAGGTGTGTATGTCTCCAAACTTCCTATCGTTCTCGGCATTGGTTTTTGTTTGTTGAGCTAAGAAAACTTGGAGATTGGATTCAAGAAAGGATTGTTTTGGTTGATTTGGTTCAAAGGGAGCTCTAGGGGGTGGTTGTGTGAAAGTTTGATGGGGGTTATGGAATCTGGGTGGTCTAGCATGGTAAGGTTGGGGTGGTTGAGGGTTCTTCCATCCTCCACTCACATTGTTATTCCATCTCCCTTGGTTGTTGAAGTTAGGATTTCCCTCACCCCTAGTATTGACCCGAGCAACATGGTCCATAGACCAACCACAATAAGAGCTAGCGTGGTCCGACCTACCACAAATCTCACAAGAAAAAGCTTGAGAAGTACCTTGGCTAGGAGATGCCAAGCTTACCTTTTCCAATTTCTTTGCAAGGGTATCAAGTTTTGCATTGATGTGGTCAATGGCATCAAGATCATACTTGCCTTTGCTTGCACTTTTCTTGCTTGCGGTTCTAGTAGAATTTCCCCAAGAGTAGTATCGCACTACCTCTTTTATTGTAGGCTCAATATTGTCAACCGGAAGTTTTGTTAGTTGACCTCCCGCACCCGAATCAAGGCTTGCACGGGTTATAGGGAGAAGACCATCATAAAAGCTTCGCATAAGCATCCATTGACTATACCCATGGTGAGGACAAGATCTTCGAAGATCCTTGAACCTATCCCAAGCTCCATTTAATGTCTCATCCTCCTCTTGAGAGAAATTAGCTATATTTCTCCTAGTTTCGGATGTCTTCTCTTGAGAATAGAATTCATCCACAAAAGTCGTGGTAACTTGTGCCCAAGTTGTCAAAGAGTCTTCCGGAACGGATTGCAACCATTTTTTAGCTTTCCCCACAAGAGAGAAGTGAAATAGGTTGAGCCTCACAAACTCTTAACTCACATTATTTTGCTTCACCATGGCACATAGCTCCAAGAAGTTAGCCAAATGCTCAAGAGGGCACTCATGAGTCATACCCCCATAGGGCTCTTGTTTGATCATGCGAATCAAATGCTGAGAAAATTCGAAGTTGGCGGTAGTAGTTGGGCAGAGAATACCACTTTTGAGTTCAAATGCCTCGAAATGCCCAAAATCCCGTAATGCTCTAGGAGCCTCATCCCCCATAGTGCTAGAAGTAGTGGAGATAAAAGACTCTTGCTCAAAACCCGGGTGGACCGTAGGTTCCCTAAAGATTCTCCTTAAAGCCTCAATGTATCTTCAAGGTTATGATCGATTGGGATCTTGGATCGCCCCTCAATCTCCGTGACATGCAACCAACAAAGCTAAGGAGAATATTAGTAAAAACAACCAAGAGGTAAACACACCAAAATAAAGAAAAAGGCAATTAAGTCTCAAAATTAACCAATTAGCTAATGTTAACCACTACTTCCTCGGCAGCGGCGCTAAAATTTGACAGGTCGTTGTATACTCGCCAAATATAACCAAATTTATCCAATATAGGATAAGTATAGGGTCGAATCCACAAGGAAGTAGGGTTAAATCAAGAGTTAATTAGCTAACTACAATGAGCTAAATCAATTTTTGGATTTTTGAGAGTTTAACAATAATTCTAAAATCTAAATAAAATAGGAAATTTGCAAAGTAATTCAACAAGCAATTAAGTAAAGGAGATAAAACAAGGGTAAAAGAAACTAGGGGATTAGGGGGATTCACCAACACTCAATCCAAGAATCCAATATCAAAGCCAAGGGGAAACAAATGGGGGATCACAAGGGGAAAATCACGAACATATGAACTCTAATTACTCTTTCGAGCTAATTAGAGGAGCTTGATTAGTCACTCATGACCTATTCTCATGGCATGAGCAACCAATCTAGCCAAATCAAGCACAACATGATTAATCAAGCTTCCCTAAACTAGAAAATGCCTATTTTCATGGAAATCCTAATCTAGCAACCAAACTTAGTTTATTCCTAGCTTCATCTCTCAATCCTTCACTAGGAATTCCAAATATGTAAGTCAAGTGGTGATCAAGCACCCAACAAACCAAGTACAACAAGTTTGATCAATAAGTTCAACCCCAAAAGTTGACCCCCTAACTTAGATCTAAGATCCAAAGAGTAAATGAAGGTTACATCCCTTCCCCTAGTAAGAAACTACTCACACATTATGGAAATAACACAAAACAAAGCTTGAAGTAACTTAATCACCACAACCATGAAGCAAAAGAGGAAAATTGCAAATAATCAACTAATAAAGCAAGATCTAAATAAGCAAAGCATGAAAAAGCAAGAACAATGGAAGAAAAGAAGAAAATAAACAAAGATTACCAACTTTAAGCTTTCATAAATGAAGAATGGAGATCCAAAAGCTTCAAACTTCCACTTTTCTCTCTCCTAGGGTTTTTGCTCTAAACTTGAATGCTAAAACAAGATCTAATTTCTCTCTAATCTCTAGTTAATAATTGCTTAAGTTAAAATAAGAGGAGTCCCTCTTTTATTGTCATAAGAAATAAAACAGAAAATTACAAAACAGCCCCCGCATTAAGACAAACAAAGTCGCAAAACCTTTTCCGGAAAATGACCAGACCTGGGCGGGTGACATGACCCGAGCTCTCGGGTGACCTGACCAGAGCCCTCGGGTCACATGACCCGGGCGGGTTAACATGTCAAGAATCATGGAGATTTCCCAATCAAGGCGACCCGGGCGGGTCTGTGAACCCGAGCCCTCGGGTTGGCAGACCCGGGCGGGTCAGCTGAAAGAAAGGCGCTATATTTGTCTGCCTGGGCTGACCCAGGCGGGTCCACACACCTAGGCCCTCGGGTCAGCCACTTCTTCTCTTTCTTCTCTTCTTTCGAGCTCCTTGGTGCTCCATTTCTTCAACACTTTGCCTCGGGCTTGTGCATAGACCCTCCAAATGTGCTCCCAAATCCTGAAACATAAACAAACACCCAAAGAAAGAGCGCAAAGGAGGAAAAATGCACAAAAAGAAAGAAAAGGAATGAACTTGGCCTAAATTAGCCTAAAAGCTATCACAAAAACTATTAAAAACTAAGCATAATTCAAGCATATAAACCAATCATCACTAGTATATGGGAAAGCATGTCACCTACCCGTTGAACTAGAACACCGAGCATTTTGGGCTATCTAGAGCATAAATTATGACTTTGATCGAGCGAGTGAACGCCGTGCTTTGCAATTGAATGAGCTTGATGAGCTCCGCTTGGATGCTTATGAGAGCTCTCGTATTTACAAGGAGCGCACTAAGAAATGCCATGACGAGCAGCTTATGAGAGAATTTCACATTGGTGACTCCGTTCTCCTATTCAACTCCCGATTGAAGCTTTTTCCCGGCAAGCTGCGGTCTAGGTGGTCCGGACCAGTTCGGGTCACCAAGGTTTTTCCATATGGTTCGGTGGAAGTCACTAGTAAAGCAAGTGGTTCGTTCAAGGTGAATGGAAGTCGCCTCAAGCATTATGACACCGGTGATCCTACTGAAGGCAAGCAAGTCTATGGCCCATCTCTTCCACCAACTACCCCATGATCCTTAAGGAGTCGAGCTCATTGACTTTAAACGAGCGCTTTTCGGGAGGCAACCCGAGTTCTATACCCACTTCTTTTGCATTTTTGTCCTTTTTCCTTTTTGTGTGATTTTGTTTACATTGATGTCTGTATGTATATATATATATGTATGTATGTATATATATATATATATATATATATGTATGTATATATATGTATGTATGTATATATATGTATGTATGTATATATATATGTATGTATGTATATATATATGTATATATTTCGAAGAAAAAAAAGCTTCAACACATCCTCAAAGGCACGAGTCGCGGTGCACTGCCTCAGCTTGCGGCAGAATGCCGAGAGCATACCGCGACTCGCGGTCAATACCGCGACTCGCGGTTTGCGAGGTAAGTGAGACGGGTTTAAACCCGCGTCTCTCTCTCTCTCTTCCCTCACTCTTTTCTCTCGCCCTTTCCTTCTTCTCACTCACACAAATTTTTTTTTCCTCTCTCTCACTCACTCCTCTCCCTCCACCATATCAACCACCACCACCACCACATACATTCATCACCTTCCTCCTCTTTTTAACCCCTTCTACTACGAAATCCATCCCAACCTTCTCCTAACCCCTATTTAAACCCAAATTTCACAAAATCAATCCACTACCATAAACCCTAGAAATTAGGGCTTTTTGCATTAGGGCTTTTTGCATTGAGGCTTGTTTGGTGAAATTGGAAAGTGCAATCAACCACATTGGGCACTAGCTTGGTAAATTTGGCGTTGGAGTGCATCCCTTGATCTCCTAGAGGTATAAATTTCACATTCCTACCTTCCTTTGATATAGCTTGAATTCCTTGTTCTAGCTTCATATCTAAGATTGTTGAAATTATGTTGGTTGGATATATATGATTGTGGTTGATTGTTATTGGTGATTGTTGGTGCTTTTTGGTTGGATAATTGGATTGTGGTTGGTATTTTTGTGCCTTGTTGTGAATTGGTTGTTGTTGGAGTGTAGAGTGGAGTACTTGTTGGGTTTATTTTTGTTGAATTGGAAGCCCTTACACTTGTGAACAATGCCACCCCGACCCAAACGAACCAAAACAGGAGAAGCTAGCACCTCTCAATCAACCCCTAGGGTAGACACCTTGGGACTTCATAAGCTTACACCCGAGCACCCTGAGCATTGGGCGCGTCTCACGCGGCACAACCATCACATTAAGGTTACTAAGTTCGTTGATTACTCCGCACTAGAGACATTGGGGTTAGCTGAGCCAGTCACCCAACTGCTTTAAAAAATTGGGCTTGAGGGTTTTGTGAGCATATGGGCACCCACCTATGAGCGTTTCACCCTAGAATTCCTTTATACTCTAAAAAAACCGAGGGTGAGCATCCTGGCATTGAGTTCCACCTTAATGACAAACCTTATAGCCTAACCATGCCACAATTGAAAGCCATTTTCGGTTGGAGGAACTTGAATGCAGTAAACTTTCACCGCAACAGTGATTACAATGAGGATACTTTTTGGCATGCACTCACTCAGTTGCGTAAGACCCCCAATGATAAGAGCTCTTTCTTACGCCACCCCCCTCTTCATTACGTGCATCGATTATTGTCTATGACCGTGTTTGGGCAAGGGGAACCCACTAACATCCCTAGCCTAGAGTTGAAGGTTTTATGGTCTATGACACCAGCAGGCCAGGGGACGCCTGATCTAGCTGCAATTTGGGTAGCTCGATGTCTAGAGCTTTCTAAGCTGCAGAAAGGGAAAATTAGTGTGGGTGGCATGATTTCCTTGATTGCTGAGCACCTTGGTGTGCAACCAAATGACAATGTCCGAGTATTGACCGATGATTCTTACTTATATGATCTGTCCAAGATGGTTAGTGCAAAGATGATCTCATTTGCAGGGGTGAAGGGTCGTTTTGTGTGGCTTTATGGAGGTAGGCATGTCACTTTCATGACTCTACCTCAACCTGCTCGGGTGGCTATTCCTCCCAATGCCACAGCAGAGCACTTTTTCCTTGCCCCTGACGCCGCTTTTGCAGCAGTGGTGCGTGTTGAGTTTCAGCGGTTGCGATGTTCGCAAACCCGGGGTAGGGGAGGTCACTTGGTGGATGTTATGGATGATGAATATAATGAAGATGGTGATGATGATGAGTTTGATGAGGATGAGGAGGAGCCTATTCCTAGAGATGGAGGTATTGGTGGTCATGATGGCCAAGTTGGGTCCTCTCACACACATGCCCCTCCTCCTTTTGCATCATATGAGGAGCGGATGACTGCGTTTTCTTTGAGGCAAGATGAGTTCTCATCTCGCCTAGATGGGACCGAGGACCAACTTGACGCTATCTACTGCATGATGTCTTCACTTAACACTTTCCATCTCCATACCTACCACGATACATATACAGACCCCGAGGTCGAGCTTTCACGGCGACGACAACAGCGTATGGAGGAGCGTGCCTCCAGGAGATCACGTCGTGATCCTGGCGGGCCTTCTGGCTCCTAGTTGGTGAGTTCTTCCCCCTTTCCTACTTTCATTTTGTCCTTTTTCTGCATTGAGGACAATGCTTTGTTCAAGCATGGGGGAGGGGATGCCTCATCACTTGTATATATGCTTGTTCATATACTCTTTCTCTTTAGAAAAAAAAAAGAAGAAGAAAAAGAAAAAAAACGACCCGCTAAGCTGAAAACCCGAAAGGGTGACTTAGGTAAAATTGGGGGCCCGGCTAGGTTGAAAACCCAAAAGGGCAACCTAGGCAAAAAAGTGGCTAATTTGAGCGGGTGAGAAAGTGAGCAAAAAGAAAAAAATTTGAGTGGCTAGGATGAAAACCCGAAAGGGCTCCTAGCCAAAATGAGAGATAAAAGAAAAGAGAGAAAAGTTACTCATCTCATTTGCCGGCGTGGTTGACATAAGGATGGAGGAGTATAGGAGTGTTTGGGTAGGACTAGACTTGATGGTTGGGGTGTGATATGTAGGTCTCACTTGAGGTTGTTGGAGATTCGATTCTCGGGAGGATTGTTGAGTTCAAGCATGGGGGTGTCAACTTGACCCCTTGTGATTAACTTGCTATATATTTTTGATTTTTGGCTTGATGGTTGGTATGCGTAGTAGTTGTGTGCATGTTCTTTGAGATCTTTCAGAACATGGCCACACATGACTCTATATTTGGTTGAGCATGGGGGAAGTATGCTTAGGAGTAGCATAGTTAGGTGTAGGTTAGCTGCTACTATGGAGTATGAGAAGGGTGCTAGAGTGGATGTTAGTTGATGTTGGATGTGGATTGTTATTCGTTGTTTGTTGCATGTTTTAGGCCTTGTGAGGTTATCTTGTTGTTCATTGCCTCTTGCTTACTTGAGGCCGAGCAAGGTCTAAGCATGGGGGAATTTGTTAAGTCCGCATTTTACTCTTATTTTAGCACATTTTGAGGGATATTATGTTGTGACTTGGATGGATTTGAGTAGATTTGTGCCCAAGTGATAGAAATTGAGGAGAAATGTCAAATTATGAGAAAAGCATGCATTTGTAGCTCATTTACAGGTTTAATGGCACCATGGATTTAATGCTAGGTCCAAGATGGAAGTAATTGGGCTCTCTACAAAGTCCAATTGGGTTGGAAGCCGTACTTGAAGAGTCCAAGGAAGGAAATAGGGCATCGGGTCTACTCCGAGTCGCAACATTTGGCAGCAGCTCGCGGTGGAATGCCGAGAGCTTACCGCGACTCGCGGTCAGCGGCGCGACTCGCTGCCTGGGGCGCGACTCGCGGCCTGGGGCGCGACTCGCGGCCTGGGGCGCGACTCGCGGCCCGGGGCGCGACTCGCGGCTGGGGCGCGACTCGCGGCCTGGGGCGCGACTCGCGGTGGACACGGGCAGCGTTTTTAGAGAGTTTTCGGAAAATATAAATAGTGGTTGTTGTTTTCTATCCAGTTTTTATGCACTTTATTATTAGAATTCTAACCCTAGCTTTCAATTTTTATGCAAAAACTTGGAGTTTGAAGATTAATTTGATCAAGTATTTTGGGATTCCTCTATGATTCAAGCAATCTTAATAAGTTTTACTCCCTTTTCTCTCTTTGATCTATTTAATTATGTGTTCAATTATGTTTATTGTTCTTATTACCATGATTAGTGAGTAGTATTTCTATCTAGGATTAAGTTGAGCCCTATTATGGATTGATCACGTAAATTGTTGCTCTAATTCCCATGTTATTGAATTATATGCTTAGGGTTTGACAAGATTGTATTTGTAGTCAATTTTGCATCCTGCTTTGGCCCTAACTTTTATTGTCAACGAAAGTTAAAGTAGAGATTAGGATCATTGTTTGTTTGCTAAATTATTATTTCATTAATTAAGTTCATCAACGAAAGTTGGGTCTTAATTCGGATAGTCTTGTCATTGATTTAAATTCTCCCATGAAAATAGGTGAGAATTGGAATTGGCCGATTTAACTGACATTGGCTCTTAATGCTTCTAATTGTGTATGTAAGCCATGAAAATAGGAGACATGCATGTTAGTTAGGCTTTTTGTTATCACGAAAGTGATCTTATGGTATTGTTGGATGATTTGGAATTTAGTTTCGGTTCGCAGCTGTGCTTTATTGCTAAATCATAAGGGATTGTAAGTCTTACACAAGTTATAATTTAGTAATTGGGAAGCGAGTTATGGTTTGTTCAATTCATAGTAGTGGTGATACTTAATGTTAGTGTTTTAATTATCATATTCATATAGTTTGCCATATTTTGCCATTAGTTTAACCTTTAGTTTATAGATTATTCATCATTTCTGGATTGTGTAACTATTTTACAATCTAAAATCAAGTAGTGGTTAATCTTATACCTCCCTGAGTTCGACCCGTATGTGCTACGACACCGTTCACTTGCGGCATTAAAATAAAACCCTAATCTTCTCACTAACTTGTTGACTATAGCAGCAATCAAAGAAAAGATGATTTTGAATTCAACTTCCATTCCACATACCTGCCACAAGGCATTGTCACTAATGCCATTCTTATATAATCTCTCTGTAGTATGTAATATGTCTTTCATGATAAGCCATCCAAAGAACCTGTGTTTTGGAACCACAAACCTTTTCCAAACAAATTTGTCCCATTGAAATCTATCATACTCACCTTGCATCAGTTGATACATCCCTTTAATTAAGTACATTTCCATATTATCCACATGTTCTTGTGTAATAACAACCTTCAAATTTTCCTTCTCTTCAAACAACTTCCTCCAATACCAGCTTGAGTCATTTTACAATCACCAATCTCTATCTTTAATATACAACTCATTAATCCATTTGATCCAAGGGCAGTCTTTTTTGGCATTTATAGCCCAAACATATCTACCCAAGGCATCACTATTCCAATTCTAAACTTGTCTAGTGCCTAGTCCTCCAGCATATTTTGGAAGATAAACTTGATCCCATGCTACTTTCCCAAAAGAAGAGATGAACTGATCACCACCCCACAAATATGCTCTACGCACTCTCTCAACTTCTTTCAGAACATATCTTGGAATAAGAAATATTGGAGCCCAATTAACATGCACACTTGTAAGCATTGAATTAACTAGCACGAATCTTCCCTGGTATGACAAGCTTCTACTTTTCCACACCTTGATTCTGGAGGTCATCTTATCGATAAGCCCCTGAAGCTCCTTTGCTGCTATCTTCTTATGGCATATGGGAACCCACAAGTATCTGAAATGGAGTTTACCTTGCTTGAATCCAGACACATCCAAGACTCTTTGAATCTCCTTCCTTTTCATACATGTAGTACACATTTCAGTTTTGCTTTTATTAACCTCCAAGCGTGAAACTTCAAAGAAATGTTGAAAACCCCTAAGAATTGTATAAATTGAAATAAAATCCCCTTTGCTACACAATATCACATCATCAGCAAAACACAAATGATTGGGCTTCATTCCTACACATCTTGGATGAAACTTGAACTGGACATTATCAATGTTGCTGCTCGGTCGAGCCGTGATCTCCTAAAGTTATTGGAGGCGGATTAGAAGAGCTTGCTTCAGCTACAGTGCCAGTTGGAGTGTTGTTCTTGAGCACCTTCAAGTCTCCATCATAAGCTTGGAAGGCCTCCATGGGCACCACAAAATGAAGCTTTTCACAGGCTGCATATGAAGACCAAACTAAGCTAAGCGATGTGCTACCTTTTTTGCTTCACGCCTAATATGCATGTTTGATATTAACAGTCTAACCATCCCCTAGGAGAGTGATGACATCCTTTAAAATAGGACTTAGCTCATGACAACCATAGTCTTTGGAATTTTCAAGCATTACTTTGAATGCTCGAGCGTCAATTTCAAGCTCCAACTTTGCAACATTGAAATCCTTTGCCAATTTGAGACATTCCTTACAAGAGAAAAACCTTTACTAATAGTCATTATCACGAAGAAGAATACCACCATCTGCAAGTCTGTCTGGATTAAGCCAACTACTATCCGTATTTAATTTCATGAACCCCTGCTGTGGAGGAGACCAATGATCTGCAGATTTGAACTTGGTAGGGAAGTTTGAAGGTCTCTGAAAAACATTGTTAGTAACACACTAATCAAAGTAGAAATTATTAACAAAGGATTGAGCATAGAGATATCAAAGAATGCTTTATTACGATAAATCCATATATGCCATAAATAAATTGTAAAGGTTGAAAACCAGCTTTGTTCCTGGAAAATGTTAAACATAAGCCAATCGATCCTCCCAATTTGAATTGAAAAAATTGGACAAGTTTAACTTGGAACTAGCAAGATCTTTGTGAAAAATAATTTTCGAATATAGACTTGTGCTTGGGCATTCAAGAAAAAGATGAAAATGACTTTCAGGAGACAGGTTACAACGAAGACAAATAGGATCAAAGGATTGAAATTTGGACCTAAGAATAGTACCGGCGAGAATAGTTGAATCATAAACATTCCAAAGAAGCATTTTATATTTGAAAGAGATCCTCAATTTCCAAATCCTTTTTAAGGAGAAAGAAAGGAGTTGAAGATGAGAAGGAGGTGGAGGAGAACTTAGATGATAAGCACTTTTGACAGTAAATATGCCTACGGAGGAAGGGGCCTAGCGAATCGTGTCCATCTCCCTATGAAACTGGGTAAGGGAGTTGAGAGAATTTGGGTTATAATATGTGGAGAAAGAAGTTGAACGATATCATCTAAAATATATTTCCCATTTTCAATCAGGTGATCACTGTTAAATGGTTAAGGCTGATAGGTATGGGTCCAAGCACGTCCAGGAAAAGAGGTCTAGAGCCTATGCACATGTGATACCAAAGTGAGGTAGTAAGACCATCCCTAATGGTCACTGTAAGGCCCTTTAGGAGGAGAGATCTCCCTCTCAAAATATCTCTCCACGTAGGAGAAGCGATTGGGGAAGGCTTACAGTACATAAAATCTATGGATTGCATATCTATCAATAAAAATTCGAACCCAGAGTTTAAATGGATTATTGGTGGTCTTGGCATTAAAAATCTTAAACAATGTAATTCTAATATCCTTCTCGATCTCCACCCATCGCTGAAGGTAGAACACTAGTTTGCATAGCAAAAAGAGGATAAGAATTAGATTTCACAAGGGTACATCGACCAGCAAGATTAAGAGTTTTGCTTGCCATCCTCTAATCTTCTGTTTAGTTTTATCTAATAAAGAAAAATAGTCGCTTTTGCGAAGGTGATTAGGACAAATGCTAACCCCTAAATAAGTACCAAAATTAGTGGTATTTTTAATCCCAGATGTGACTGCAATATCTTTCCTAATTGATCCACACATCTTCCTAGGGAAATTGATCTCAAGGCCCAGATGAAGACCAGAGAGGTTCCCAAAAATCTCTAGAATATTCATCATACATGATACATTAGCAATAGATTCTCCCAAGAAGGAAAACATCATCGGCATAAAAAATGTGGGAAAGATGAATATTTTTTGAGATTTTTAGCGGGATCCAACATTTGTTACTAATTGCTTCTTCAATCATAATAGATAATCTCTCAAGACACAGCACAAAAATATAAGAAGATAAGGGATCTCCTTGACAAATACCACGAGATGAAAAAAAAAGCAGGAGTTATTTCACCATTCCAAAGAACCGAAATGGAAGAAGTAGTGATGCATGCCATTATCAAATTAATTAAAGGTTTAGGAAAATTAAAAGCTAATAGGATTTCAAGGATAAAATCCCATTCTAGGCGGATCAAAGGCCTTAGTAAGTTTAATTTTCAAAGCCATGATATTGTACCCTTCCTAGCTTTATGGAATAAATGGGCCACTTCTTTAATTAATGTTTATAATATTTTCATCTATAGACCGGTATATCACAAGGATAGATTGAAGGGGACTTATCAGAGCACTAAGTAAAGGTGAAAGCTTATGGGCCACTGTTTTGGTTATTAACTTATAAATGGAATTACCGAGTCCAATGGGCCTAAAATCACTAAAGGTTTGGGGTGCTACTTTCTTTGGAATTAGACAAAGGTAGGAGTAGTTAATAGATGAGGGAATGGACCCATCCCTAAAACAATTAACAATGAAATTAGTTATAAACTGTCCAAGCCCATCCCAATGGGCTTTGCAAAAAAAAAAGGTTGAATCCCATCTAGGCATAGGCTCTTAATTAAGAAGGGACCATAGCAAACAAAATATTACGAATTTTATCACAGGAAGGAGGATTTATGAGAATAATCCTCTCTTCCTCTGAAATCCTGGATCCCGAATAAGAAGATAAGTAAAAACTAGAAGAGGAATGGGAGCTCTGAAAAATAGTAGAGAAATTGTTTTGACAAAGATCCTCTGAAATCTTTTGATCCATAATAAGAACTGCATTCATATCCAACAAATAGCCATGATTTTACTTCTCTTTCTTTTGCATTTGGCTAAAGTATGGAAGTATTTGGTATTCAAATTGGCTAAACTTCTCCGATCTTGACCAACTTTTTGTGCCCAAATTGAACGGTCTTTTCCCGGTGAATCTAATGTAGTTGCTTTTGAAGGTCTTTTTCTAAATTTACAAGAAATGAAGAATGACAGCGCGTAAGAAAATTATTTATTGTATCAATGCATTTTAGAAGTCGTTTTTTTGTCTTTAAAGAGATGCCCAAATATGTTGGTACTCCAACCTTTAATACCAGACAAAAAATGCATATCTTCCATTAATAAAGTCAAAATCATCAATAATCCAATTATTCATAAAAAAGCTTTTAAAATTTGGATGGCAATTCCATGCCTCCTTACAATGAAAGAGATAAAGCCCATTACCAGGATGATAAAAAAGAGTGATTAACAACGGAACATGATCTGAGTATGTTCTTGGTAAGTAAGTTACCTGTGTTTGAGGAAATATGTCTAGCCATTGGGCGTTTACAAGAGCACGATCCAGTCTCTCTTTGATAAGCTCAATCCCATCCCTTGCCTTAGTCTAGGTAAAAGGATTGCCATGGAACCTAAGACCCGCCATACCCGCCTAATTCACCAACTCTTGAAATTGAGAGCTTTGGGAGTGGCGAAACGAACGTCCTCCATTCTTTTTAGCCTAAGACGTTACCTCATTAAGATCTCGTACAACTTTTCAGGGAGTATCAATAGGAAGAATTCGAGTTTGCATGTCCCTCTAGAAGGCTTGACGGGGAGAGGAGAAGCTCAGAGCATATTTCCCCCTTATTCATCACATTGATGTCTTCCAACTTCATCGGGGTGAGTTGAATATACAACTCGTTGCAAAATTCGACTTGAATGCTGACTACTTCATTTTGAATGAAGAAGATGCCTATAGGGTGTTGAGGATTTCCCATGTCTAGACTTTTGCTTTCTAATAGCAAGGGAAGAACTATTGGATTTTGAAGGATTAAAGGTCTTGTCGGAATTTGGCTCGGGAGAGGGTTGCATGCAAAGGTTTGGGTTGTGTTGCATTAGTGTGGAAATGATGTTGGGTGGGTTGAAAGAGAATTGGAATCAGCAAGTGGCAAAGAGATGGCCATAGGAGTGGAGTTGGGTTGGTGTGGAAGAGTGATAAAAGGGTCGGGGATAGAGGTGAGGGGGGATGTTGATTATTTGGGTTAGATGGTTCGAGTGGTGGTTGTAGATTTGGTTGTGGTAAGGAGAGATTGGTGTCTGGAACGATGGTGGTCGTTGAGGACGCGATGGTTGGCTTGGTGTTCGTAATCGGGGATGAGATTGCTGAGGGAGAGTTTATTGGCTTGGTGATATTTCTGTTGATTGAGGAAGACGTTGAAGTTGATTCGTCGGCTTGGTTCATCGAATGAAGGTTTTGAGGGGAAGACGTTGTGGGGAATACATTGGGGAGACATAAGGAATAGGAGAAGGGTTTGGGGACTGCTGACATTTGTTCTTGGAAGAAGAAGAAGAATTAAAGGAAGTAGTATTAATAGGTGATTGGGAAAGAGATGAAGAGAGCAATGATTAGGAAATAAGGCCGACTTTAGAGAGAGAGGAAGGAAGTTGAAGAGTTGTATTCCTATTTTGTTGTTGCTCATCATTGGTAGTTTTGGAAGCCAGAAAACTTGCTTTAGTTGAATTGTGGGTATCTGTTTGCATGGCATTAGTAGACTCCAAGACTCCCCTGTACGAGTCTTGGAAATAGCAGGGGTATGTTGGGGTTTTTTCGAATTGACTGTTGGTTTTCTTTTCTATTTTTGTGCTCCACAGAGTTCGGAGTACTAACTTCTTGATTTTTTGGCTTTTTATTTGGTGGACTTTTGTGTAGAACTCGTTTATTACTAACTAAAGTCCGTGGTCCAAATTCTGGATGAGATGCAGCATTTAATAGGCCCAAGTATTATTGGGTTTGGCTTTTTTCAGGAGTGGAGATTTTAGGAGGCTTGCAGGTCATTAGAATGGGTCTTAGTGGACGTTTGAGGAGAAGACAGATTATGGGGCTGGAAGGAAAATCATATTCCAAATTTGTACAATGGTTTTTGGAATGCCCTATTCGCCACATTCAAAACAAAGCTGATGTATGTTCTCATAAACCACTTATTGCCAACCATTAGCAACCCAAACTCTGGTTTTTGGGGGAGTGTTGAGATCTATTATGACACATATCCGGGCATAGCGAGCCCTAGTTAATCTATGAGTGGCGAAGTGTACCTTAATTAGTTTACGGTATGCGCCTTCCTTGTGAGATATATTATCTTTGTAAAAAAAGTGAGATATATTATAACTATTTACACTTCCTATTTTCATTTGTCATTCCACATTACTTTTTATATTCTATTTTTAGACATAGCCCTCTATCATAAGAATATTATTACTTTTCAAACACGGTCCACCACTCTGTCTATTCCCATCACATGTAATTTCATTATTACACCCTATTATATTTAATTTTTAATAAAATAACAATTAGTAGTCAATCAAGAACTGATCATCTAAAACTATGTGCCATGTAAGGAACATATAATATGAAACGAAAAGAGTAGCAATGAAACATCATCCCAACATCAACTGAGCAACTGTAATAACTACCCCAACAACACGAATATTCTACTTTTAATTTTTTCTATATTATCATATAAATAGTAAATATAGGTAATTTCTGATTTGTTTATGGTTTATGACTTATGTTATATGTACTTGTACCTCTGTTATTTTAGTCGAGAAGTTAGAGGAGAAAATATTAAGTAATTGGTGATATGGGATCATTTTTAGGAATATAGTAAGAATCATATTCCGGAAGTTATAAAGGGTAATTGTAAAGTAGTATATGAGGTTGGTGGGACAAACAAGAGATAAGTTAATATCCTTTTGAGCAAAATAAAAACAAAGGAGGGACAATGTTGAGTTAAAATATGCAAGTGGATAAATTCAGGAGGTTTAATTTAATAGTTGTTGGGAGGATAGGAAAGTAAAGGTAGCTAACATAATTAAAAAAAAGGAAAATTAGTTACCTAAGTCATCACCCACTAACACCCTTAATTACCTCTCCTTTAACCCAACTTAAAAACTCACAAAACGCCAACCTCCAACCCCTATACCCTGTCAAACTCAAGCCCAAAAAATTAGAAAAACATAGGAGAGAGAAAGTGAGAGTAATGAGGAAGAAAGAGAAAGAAGGAAAAAAGGAAAAAAGGAAGAACTAAGGTTGAACCCCCTCCTTCTCTCTTTAATTTCATACCTATTTTTCTACTCAATCTTACATGCAAACTCATTATATATTTTCTTGATGTGTATACTAGGTATTGCTAAATAAAATTCAAGGAGTGGAAAAATACCCCGAAACTCGAGTCTAAAAAGGTGAAGGTAAGCTGAATTTTTCTTTGGAAAGAAGAAGTTTTGTTCTTAATTTTTTGAGGTAAGATGAATTAACTAATATGAACACTTTGGGATTATAGTAAAGCTCGAAAATTTTACATTTTGGAGGAAGAAAGAAGAGTTGAGCAAAGGAGATTAAGGTACACAAGTCACTAACTCTCTTTGGGGTTTGAAATTAAATGAGATTTGGGTAAAAGTTTTGTTGTATACAAGTGCATGCATGTGGGTTTTGGGAAAAATTATGTTGTATCTTCAAGTATGTAAGTATTATATGGATTTTTTTTCTTGCATGTTTTCTTTCGGGATGATTATATGTCCTTGTTGATTTGATTGTGGAGTTATGAGTTGCAAGTTGAAAAATAAAGGTTTTCTTAGTAAATGGCTAAATATTTTGCTTGAATATTTGATCTTGTGCATGAATCAAGGGCAATATTATTGCTTTCAAAATATTGATAAGTTCTTTTGATGTGAGAACCCAATTGGATGTGAAGTAGATTAAAAATTGAAACATAAACTTCTACCTTCTCGTAAGAATTTGGACCAGTTTTATTAAAACGTGTTTTTCGATATTTTTTGGGCATTTGGGTCCAAAATGCTATTTCACAAAAGTTGTTCGTATTAAAATTTTACTCAAGATAGGCACCAGAATCGTCCGATTTGGGTTTCTTATGAGGAAGGCATGGTCATTTTAAGTTCTACTGGAAAATTGCATTTTTGCGGGACTGATTCGGTTTTTAATAGAAGTTGTGGTACATTCCAGATTTTCCAAGAAATATTTCAAACAATATTTTAAGGATGAAATTATGATTTTGAATGATTCAAAGGTTAAACGACAATTGGGTAACAGAGTAATAAGTTTCCTTTATCAATGAATTATTTAATTACTTCCTACAACTTTATTTATTGAACTTGATTGATTGTTGATTACAAGTTTTCAGAAAAATAATTTTGTAATGAAAGATATGTTCAAGGAGTTATATTTGATAAACCTCTCTCCAAGCTAACTACAACCATATGTTCTAAAATCTTTACTTACCAAGCCATAGTTTCTAATATCAAATAATAATAGTTTCCTCACCCAACTTTAACAACTCTAAGAGTAATAACCAAATGACTTACGTTTATGAAAACAAATACTTTAATCTTTATGTTGTACAAGAAATCTATATAATTTTTTTTATTGTTAGTTTCCTAATAAATTCTTTCGTGATAAACCCTGTGGAGGTTATACTTATAAAAAACTTTCCTCAAGAAGATAGGTCAATTTCTTACGAGTTATTCTAGATAATGATTTAATAACAGTTAAGAAAAATTAAAGTTATATGTGTGCTTGTGTGATCACCTAAAAAAAGGGGAAGTAGTCGTGAACGGTGATGAACAACAATTACAGGCGAGCGTGGTGTCTCTAGCTGCTAGGGACATGTCCTGAAAGTCTTGCAAGCATATGGTAAATAGGAGGGTGACGACTCCCCACAGTTTAGAGACAGTCGGTCATGGTGACCCCTCTCTAATCGTGTTCACTTTCACAAGGATAAAATGATAATGATTGATATTAATGTTGAACTAATAGAAAGAACTGTAATGGTAGAAAGGAAGCAACAAGGATGTGAGTACTTGATGTGTTGCATATTCTTATTCTTTTGGGATGGCTTTTTCAAAATAAAGTAATTGTGAAAGAAAAACTAGATTCAGCCACCATAATATTTTTCCTAAAATTATACTTGTGTACTCAGCTTTGCTGATTTGTGTTTTGTTCTTTGAACCTGTCTCGGTGGGGGGCAGTTGATTATCGTTTTGCAGGTGACTGTTAATATTTATGTGTGGATGTCAGATGCTCTTGTGAAGACTTGTAATGTTTGTTGTATGTTAACATGGTGGACAATATTTGAAAACCCATGGTGTATTTTGGGTTTGTTATATTTTTATTATGAAGTTTACGACGGTTATTTTGTAAGTAAATTTTAATAGTTCATGTTGTAATATGCTCATTCTCTTAAGTTTAGGCTTAAAGGGGATCCAAGTAATAGTTCGCCCAAGTTTGGAGCTTCCGCTATTATAGAAGTACTTATTTAATAAGGTATTTTGGTGCGGGCTATTACAGCAACGAAACAACATAAAAATGTAATGAACTGGAAATTAAGGGAGGGGTACACTAGGAATCACTTTGTTCTGTTTAGTATAGAGAGATATAATTCATAGAAGTAAACTTTGTTTGATATATAGTTATAAATGACAATAATGGCAATGAAATTAACTTTTATAACGAAAATATATGTTGAAGCTCTATCCTCAAATAACACATGTGACTATATGAGAGTCCTACATTAATGAAAGAAGAGAGATGGAGTCACTCTATAAGGTTAATTATAAGGGGCAACTCTTGTTATTATCATATAGTCTTAAATTGGAACCCCTCCCTCCTTTGGTCTTGCGAATTGCAGACTTTCTCTCTTCATGATCAGTCCAATCGAGGCCCACATCTAACAATATCAACTCATTAGTTACCATGGTAATAAAATCTCATCTTCAAATATATAATTTACTTCATAAATTTCCATTACTACAACTTACGCCTCGTTTGGTTAGTGTATCAATACCCATGGTGATGAAATTTCATCGCAAAACATGAGACATAATAGGAGTTTTCCTTTATAAATTTCGATTACCACCCAATGTTAACTTCCCAAGTTATAATGGATGGTGATGAAATTTTAGGAAGAAAATGGATATTTAGGGATGAGATAGCATTACAATAGGTAATGACATGTGATTTTCTTTACAAATTTATATTATAATGTATTACTATTACCACCATTTATGACTGTTAACCAAACAGATTGTTAATGGTACATCAACAATGGTGATAAATGGTAACACAAAGTTATAAAGAAAATGCACGAGCCTTTATCTTACAAAACTAGGCAAACCGATAAGTGAAAAAAAAAATCTCTATAATACAGCCAAGTATATAATATAAATAGTGAATATTAGACTAAAATTTATCATAATTATCGTCATATATTCCCTTCTACCATATGAGCAGTAAACACATCTGGTATTTAACAAGAATACATGGTAATTTATCGATTATAAAGGTATTTATAGTTACCTTCTTTTCAATTCTGAAAATATATAGTAATATCTAGTTGTCAACATTAAGGTTAGATGTCTAATTCTCCTCCAAACTTAACTTTGTCACACTTGAAAGTCACTTTTCCGTCTTACACTCCCAACTTTAGTATATAAAACCCACATGCAGCCTAAATAAACCAAAACTCACAAAACCAAAACCAACCAAAACCAACCAAAAACGAACCACCAAAAATCCAGCTGAGCGCAAAAAACTAGTACATATTTTTGCCCCAACCAACTAGCGATGGAGCGCGCGGCCGCAAGTATACTAGGCAGTCTGGTGCAGCTGCTACTGCTACTCCTGCCGCTTTCAGTGAATGCGGCAGTCTACAAAGTCGGGGACTCGGCTGGTTGGACTACCATTGGTAATGTCGACTATAAGAAGTGGGCTGCAACTAAAACTTTCTCTCTCGCTGATGTTATTGGTATTACTCTCAATAATCCTTTTTTTTTTGCCTTAAAAGTCAATTTATTTTGTTAAGCATGCAATTGATTTTCAACTAGTTTTGAATTTTATGAATGTTTCTGATATTGACTGAGAGTTGGAGCATGCATCGATTCTATTTATATTTGGCGAAAGATAGTCTAGGTGTTGAATCAATTTTTGGAGGATCTCTGCCCTGTGAATTGTCAATAGTGTGGCTCTTTTTTTTGTTGAGTGACTGCTTTTTTTCTTTTTATGGGGATCACTTCACCTGATAAATTGTTGTGGGCATTTTTCTGATATTTGAAAAGACTAACAACACGAATTTGGTTTAGTAGTGGTCAACAAGCTAGCAAATTTTCATAAATTTAAGTCCTCTGTCTCAGCTTAACAAGAAGCATTACATACATGCATTCGATTAGATGGTATTAATGGAGAAACTTAATTATGACCAAATCATGCGCCGATTGCGTTATCAATGCACAATACTTATTTCTTGTTTTAGCTTCTTATATACTACTCCCTCCGTTTCAAATATATGTTGCCATTTGCTTTTAGCAAAATTTGCCTCAACACCAGAAACTATGGTGCGAGTACATCAAACACCATGAACTTTGACTAGTAGTCAATGTAGGAATTATAGATGCACATAGCGGAATTTCAGGAAACAATTTCCTAACATCTATCATAGGATCGCAGACATAATCAAACACATGAATCATTCAATAGGGATCAAGAATTAAACATTTGTAGCGTGATTTCCCTGTTGTATACAAGCTTTGAAGATCAAAGAGCCCCAAGTGTTGCTCCTCTAATTAGTCCACGAGCACCAGTTGAACACCAACGTTTGCTAGAACAGAAGAGTGAAAATCCTCTTGCTTTTGATGGTATAGGCGCCGGTTTAGGGAATAAATCTAGGGTTTCTCTTTCTCTCTCTAGTGAAAAGAAACTGGCTGATTCACTCTTTTCCTAATCCCTAATATTATATCCTATATATAATAGAAGAGTCATAGGCTAGTTATGAGAACTAATTCTCCTCCTATTCCCCTTTGGGCCGGCCCAATCCTAATCCTAACTGGATTTGGATTACTTTGTCCAACTTGTGCTACACTGTGTGACCTCATATGATTAATCTATTTTAGTTCTAGGCCCAATCAATATTGTCCAATTAATCATATTTATTCTCTAGCAAGAAAATACGATTACTAAAATAATTAACTTTATTATCTTCATAATAACACTCCTATTTATATTTAGTAATTGCCGGGATGTTTAAGGACATATTCCTTCAATCTCCCACTTGTCCGAAGACGAGAGCGCAATGTTAAATTCCTTAAGTCACTTAATGCCAAATTTGATAACACCATGTTATTCTCAAATTTATGTTCCTTGATCGCTGAGTTCGAACTGCTCAAATAAGGATTAACTCTTTAATCCTATTCCGCATGGCCATGCAATTTTCCAGTTCTCGCTCATCAAGAGGCCCAGACACCATTCATATTTAATAGGAGGACTGATCCACTCTTGTATGACCATATAACTCCCACTCAATTCTTAGCCCACCTGATCACTGCATTTATAACCTCCTTTTACGGCGCGGCGTTTAACAGTGTCAAAATTAAACTAATTATATTGTGGTTATTAAGACATACTCATGTCTAAGGAATCCACTAAATATAGTACTTTGATTCTACTTTTAGAATCTAATTATGTCAAGTCTCAATGTATCAACTATACATCCATATAATCAATTAGACATCTCCATGTCTCCATAGCCCATGGAACTGCGCTATCAATTAATTATATACTAGTCTTTTAAATAATTCACTTATGTCCAGTTTAGTGATTTAGACTAGGGACTTTAAATAAGTTGTGATTTCTGTTCACTTTATAGGGTTCCATTATCAAAATGTTTTCGATAATCCTATTTGAAAGCACAAATTATTTGGACATTTTATTTAGTACTAAACCAAACAATTAAATAAGAAACAGATTTTTATTGATAAACATCCAAAGCATAATCAATGTCTTTACAATTGTAAACATGAAGTAAATAACCTAAAGCCATTCTCCCATATGCTTAAGCCCCATAGACCTAGTATGACACTCATGCTTAGGTTGAGCAACCGGTTTAGTCAGAGGATCTGCTACGTTATCCTCAGTATGAACCTTGCTTACTTTCACATCCTCTCTACCAACGATTTCTCGAATGAGATGGAATTTCCTGAGCACATGTTTAGACCTTTGATGCAATCTGGGTTCCTTAGACTGGGCAATGGCACCATTGTTGTCACAATACAACTCAATGCCATTATCAATGCTAGGAACTACACCAAGCTCACCAATGAACTTTTTGATTGCTTTGCTGCATCAGCTGCTGCAATATACTCAGCCTCTGTTGTAGAATCCGTGATGGTACTCTGCTTAGAGCTCTTCCAGCTCACAGCTCCTCCATTGAGACAAAATATGAAACCAGATTGAGATCGAAAATCTTCTTTGTCACTCTGGAAGCTTGCATCGGTGTATCCAGTAACAACCAACTCACTATCTCCACCATAAACCAATAAATTATCCTTAGTCCTTCGCAAGTACTTAAGGATGTTTTTCGCCGCAATCCAAGGCGCATCTCCCGGATTTGATCGGTATCTCGTTGCATATACTCAAAGCATATGAAACATCCGGTCGAGTGCATATCATGGCATACATAATGGATCCTACTGCAGAAGCATAGGAAACATTACTCATACGCTTGACCTCATCATGACTCGAAAGACACTGAGTCTTGCCAAGTGTTATGCCATGTTGCATGGGAATGAAACCTCTCTTGGAGTTTTCCAGCTTGAACCTTGCAAGAACCTTATCAATATAAGTCTCTTGACTAAGTCCAATCAGCCTTTTCAACCAATCTCTATAGATCTTTATTCCCAATATGTACTCAGCCTCTCCTAGGTCTTTCATAGAGAAACAATTTTTAAGCCATTCCTTGACTGACTCAAGCATGGTCTTATCATTTCCTATGAGAAGTATGTCATCCACATACAAGACCAGAAAAGTAATACTACTCCCACTTAACTTCTTGTATACACAAGATTCCTCTTCATTTCTGAGAAAGCCAAATTTCTCGACTGCCTCATCAAATATGAGGTTCCAACTCCTTGATGCTTGCTTTAGTCCATAAATGGACTTCTTAAGCTTGCATACCCTCCCTGGATTTTCTAGATCTTCAAAACCTTGAGGTTGTGTCATGTACACATCCTCTTTCAAGAACCCATTCAAGAAAGCAGTTTTGACATCCATCTGCCATATTTCATAGTCATGAAAGGCAGCATCGCAAGGATTATCCTAATGGACTTCAGCATGGCTACTGGTGAGAAGGTTTCATCATAGTCAATACCATGAAACCTTTCGCCAACAACCTTGCTTTGAAAATACTAATGTTTACATCCTTGTCTGTTTTCAACTTGAAAATCCATTTGCATCCAATGGGTTTTACCCTATCAGGCAAATCAACCAAGTCCCATACTTGATTTTCAGACATGGAATCCATTTCAGATTTCATGGCCTCAAGCCATCATTTCGGAGTCTTGACTATCCAAAGCATCTTTGTAGCTAGTAGGCTCTTCTGATTCTAAAATCGTTATTTCAGAACTTTCAGTCAAAAGGAAATCAATATATCTTTTTGACGGAATGATGGTCCTACTAGACCTACGTTGGGGAACAACAGAAGAAGTTTCTACATCACTAGGTTGAGTGACTTCGCATGGAGTATCCCCAAGTGGGACGGTAGGAGGTACGTGAATTGAATGCACCACCTCATGAGCATTTTCATGCTGGGCCGCCTCTGATGAAGTGTTAACCTCATCCATTTGTTGCTCATCTCGAACTTCTTCGAGATATACATGTCTCCCACTTGTTTTTCTGGAAATAAATTCCTTTTCCAGAAAGACACCATTACGAGCAACAAACACTTTGTTTTCGCTTTATTTGTAGAAGTAGTATCCCTTAGTCTCTTTTGGATAACCCACAAAAAGACATTTATCTGATTTGGGTGAAAGATTATCGGAAAGTAAACGTTTTACATAAGCTTCACAACCTCATATCCTTAGAAAAGACAATTTTGGAACGTTTCCTGTCCACGTTTCATATGGTGTCTTTTCCACTACTTTGGATGGTGCTCTGTTAAGTGTGAATGTCGCTGTTTCAAGCGTAAATCCCCAGAATGAAATAGGAAGATCAGCAAGACTCATCATGGATCGAACCATATCAAGTAGAGTTCGATTCCTTCTTTCAGAAACGCCATTTAACTGTGGTGTTCCTGGTGGAGTCCATTGTGAAAGTATTCCACAATCCTTCAAATGATCACCAAATTCTTGAGATAAATATTCACCACCACGATCGGATCGTAATGCCTTAATTTTCTTCCCAAGTTGGTTTTGTACTTCATTTTGGAATTCCTTAAATTTTTCAAAGGATTCCGACTTATGCCGCATGAGGTAAACATATCCAAATCTGCTCACATCATCGGTAAAAGTAATGAAGTAACTGTACCCTCCCCTAGCCAACGTACTCATAGGTTCACACACATCTGTATGTATGAGGGCTAAAAGGTCATTGACCCTTTCACTTAAACCTGTGAAAGGAGACTTTGTCATTTTCCCCATTAAGCAAAACTCACAAGTATCAAATGATTCGAAATCAAATGATTTGAGAATTCCATCTTTATGAAGTTTCTCAATGCGCTTTGAGCTTATGTGGCCTAATCGACAATGCCATAAGTATGTAGGGTTTGAATCATTTGCTTTATGTTTCTTGCTGTCTATGTTATAGATGTGGGTTTCTAAGTCTAGCACATATAATCCATTTGATAACTTAGCGGAGACATAGAACATATCATTCACATACGCAGAACAACAATTGTTCTTTATTGTAAATGAATAACCTTCGGAATCCAAAACAGGAATCGAAATAATGTCCTTTGTGGTAGCAGGAACATAATAACAATTATTAAGTTCTAAAACTAATCCTGAAGGTAAAAGTAGACTATATACTCCCACTGCCAATGTAGCAACTCGTGCTCCATTGCCAACGCGAAGATCTACTTCTCCCTTTCCCAATGTTCTACTTCTTTTGAGGCTTTGCATATTACAAATAATGTACGAACCACAAGCGGTATCAGATTCCCAAGAAGCAGAAGTTGCTAAGTTAACTTCTATAACATACATAGCTGAACTAGAAACTCCTTTCTTTTGATCATTCAGATACTTAGGGCAACTACTTTTCCAATGACCAATGGTTTTGGTGTAACGATTCCCATATCCCTTTCAATTGCAATGAAACGTTTAGCATTCAATTTGTCCTTCGAAAGGACGGAGCGCAAATTACAAGTAGAATTGTTGGTGTTGATATTGTTGTTACTAGACATAATTACTGCAACAAATAATAAAGCAAGATTCAATCAATGTTTATCAAGAAAGCAATAATTAAACAAATTTTAATTACTACTACCCTTTATTCAAAATGAAAGTCCCCCATTGAATAAAGAAATAACCAAGATCCCCTCCCACTACAATCAAATGGACTTTGGCCATGCCTTTAGTATATAGTAGTTGAGGTATGTAAACACTTTACTAATTATAACTAATTATAATTCTTGGTAGACAGGTCAACAACTCCTTGTTTACTTCTATCTCTTAGCTTCAAAACCCAAAACTTTGTCTTTTGATGATTTTGTTGAGTTAAACCAAACATTACCATGTAAGTTTCAAAAACCTACCCTACTATCCCCGGAACTATGAGCAACACCCTGCTTTGGCAGAACCTATTACTCATGATCTAAGGCTTTATAGGTGTTGTTTGGAAAAGCAATTGAACTCAATATTACTTTTGGGAACCTAAGTTTACTAATATGGTCAATTAATAGTGAACACATGAATCAATTAACCACAAACAAACTTAGAAGCAAGCATTTAAACAAAATAAATGCAAGAGAATTATAAAAGCAATAATTAAATGATCTAGTATGACCCCTATAGTTAGGAAAATAACTAATCTTCATGAATCCTCCCTTGAGTCTCCATGGATCACCATCCTTTAAACTCCTTGGATCCTCATGCTTGATTACATAATTTGAATTAAATAAATAACGAAAATTTAAAGTTACAAAAATACAAACGATTCGCAGATCGTATTTAATTTACATTCAAATATAACGATTCGCAGATCGTAATTACTATCCTAATTTGGGTCATACTAGTAATAACATGCAAAATATAATATCACACATATTACATTAAACATACATGCATTTATAATATCACAATAAAATAAACACAAAATATTTACTTATTAACAATTAATAAGCAAATAAAACTTTCCATAATAATTATAAAACTTAACAAATTTAAGCTAGAATTTATTTAGGAAACTTTATTATTTGAATTCAATTACTTATCTAGATATGGCAATAATCTTTTTTTTTTTACAACGGCAATAATCTTTATTATTCACATATTTGCAAAATAGGAAACTTTTGGATTTATGCTCAACTTTGGAAAATCAGATTTTCCTTAAAACCAATTTTTTTTATATAGGTTGACTTTGACTGGTTGACCGTTGACCAGCAGCACAAGGCTGCCAGTCAACAACCAACCAAAAACGACCACGCTGCACCCATTACAAAACCGCAGCCAACCAAGATCCAACATCCATGAAAGCCACCCAACACACTAAGCCTAGAACTCTGGCTATCACCTGGGTCGCGTCACCCACCACCAGCCAACCGGACCTCCGAAGTGCTTCGCAAGCTCGCCGGCGACGCTCGCCAGCATCACAAACCCCAGCTCCGGACTAGCAGCAGCGCGAGAGGGGTGAGGGGTTGCGCACATCGCACGTGCGCCGCCGACCCTTCCCCTGCCATAATCCGGTTCCTCCCCGGCCAACCACCGTGGCACCACCCTCCCCGGTGGTCCACACAGCCATGGTTGCCCTCCTCTTTAATTTTTGTAACAATTACAATTTAAATTAAAGTTATTTTTATTTAACAATTAATTAAAGATTTAGGAGATAATTAGGCTATAAAATCCGAAAAATTATGGCAGAAAATTTGAATCAAACAACAAATCTTAAACAAATTTTTAGAATTGTTGAGATTAGATTTGAATGAATAATGTCCATTAAACATTAAATCTAACAAGAATTCAAAATTAGGGCAAAAATTCAAATAATTTCCAAAATTCAGAAAATTAACAATTAAATTCCGAAAAAAATTTGAAAATAATTTTTAGGGTGATCTAATGAATTAATTTAACAAATAAAATCAGATAGTTTAATTGTTATCTTTAAATTTTATGAATAATCAAATTAAACATGAAATTTAACAAAAAAATCATTAATAATATTATAAAAATTCGAAAATTAGTGGAAAAATGCGAAAATTATTTCCAGAAAATTTGAATCCATCAACAAATTTTAAAGGTTGTTGAGATTAGATTTGAATGAATAATCTCCATTAAATATTAAATCCAACAAGAATTCAAGATAAGGCAAAAATCAAATTATATCCAAAAAATTCACAAAATTAACAATTAAAATATGAAAATTTCGAAAATAATTTTTAGCGTGATCTACTAAATTATCATAACAAATAAAATCAAGTATTTCAATTGTTATCCTTAAAATTTATGAATAATCAAATTAAACATAAAATTTAACCATAATTCTTTAATAATATGATAAAATTTCGAAAATTAGTGGAAAATCCGAAAATTATTTCCAGCTATCATAATATTTTAGATCCATGTGGGTGATAAAAATTAGATTTATTTAACAAATTAAAAATCAAATCTTTAATTGTTAACAAATTATTTCAATGATTAATCAAATTAAACAATAAATAATTTTAAATCTAACAAATATATTTATAAAATTCCGAAAATTTTAGAGTGAATTAAACAATTATTTCGACAATCCTATAAAAAATTCGAAACTTTATAAATTATTTGAGCATAAATCACAAATAAATCAATTATTTATAATTTTCCAATGAATTAATATGAAATATTAATTATGCAAATTCAAACCATAAATAAATCCTCCCTTAATTGAATAAAAATAATAACTTTGCATACATTAACATGATCATGTGAATATTTTGAATTTGGCAAAACTGATACCACTGTAGGAATTATAGATGCACATAGCGGAATTTCAGGAAACAATTTCCTAACATCTATCATAGGATCGCAGACATAATCAAACACATGAATCATTCAATAGGGATCAAGAATTAAACCTTTGTAGCGTGACTTCCCTGTTGTATGCAAGCTTTGAAGATCCAAGAGCTCCAAGTGTTGCTCCTCTAATCAGTCCACGAGCACCAGTAGAACACCAACGTTTGCTAGAACGGAAGAGTGAAAATCATGTTGCTTTTGATGGTATAGGCGCCGGTTTAAGGAATAGATCTAGGGTTTCTCTTTCTCTCTCTAGTGAAAAGAAACTGACTGATTCACTCTTTTCCTAAACCCTAATATTATATCCTATATATAATAGAAGAGTCATAGGCTAGTTAGGAGAACTAATTCTCCTCCTATTCCCCTTTGGGCCGGCCCAATCCTAATCCTAACTGGATTTGGATTACTTTGTCCAACTTGTGCTACACTGTGTGACCTCATAGGATTAATCTATTTTAGTTATAGGCCCAATCAATATTGTCCTATTAATCATATTTATTCTCTAGCAAGAAAATACGATTACTAAAAAAATTGACTTTATTATCTTCATAATAACATTCCTATTTATATTTAGTAATTGCCGGGATGTCTAAGGACATATTCCTTCAGTCAAAACACCATCAACTATGGGCGTGGATGCAATGAGTGATGATGCCAGAGCTCCATTTTCTTGCTAGCGACAAAATCCTTATTAGTTTCTTTTTTTCCCCATTTCCCCCCTTTTCTCAGTTTTTTTTATTTACCCTATTTTTTCATTAATTAGAAGCTCAAGTCACCTGAGCTCATTGTTGCCCAAATTTTTCCTTTTTCCTCTTTCTTCCCCAAATGAACCCTGGATTCTGAAAAAAAATTAGCATTAGCTACTTGATGAAATTGAGGTTGAATGAGTGAATATTCAATTATGGAAGAAGAACGGGTATTCTTGGTGAATTTGCTGAAACCTTGTTACGATCTGCTTGTTGCAATAGTAACGGCTTCACTTTTAGATTAGACAGCGATGGAGGCAAAACTTCGTTGACTAAAATTCTTTCCATGGCGATCTTGAGAAAGTGAATTGGGGGACAGAGGGGTACCCTCCTAGTGATGGCAGTGCAGGCATCACATATGCATCATGCTTTAGAGAATAGGCAGATTGGGCGATGTTCATGAGTCGTTGTTGTTGGAATGATAAATGGTAATGTAGGAGTCTTATGTATATTTGCATCAGATGATGATGAAGGCATGTCAGAGTGACTTGGGCCGTCGTTTCGCTGATGTCAGACGCACTCGGGTTGACGAGTTGTTGGCGTTCTTGTTCCACTTGTTGGAATGGTAATTTAAAAAAAAGGAAATAAAAGAAAAAGTAGGGTTAATATAGGGTAAATTAAAGAAGGGGAGGTGGTAGATCAGTGGAATACCATCCCAAATTATAGGGTATTCCCAATGTTTGAATCCTTATCCTAACAATATATTAGAGATTTCACTTGTGGTGGTAGTGGGACTTTAGACCTGTTGTCTTTTGGACTGTTTAGCCTTGTACCCAGCATCTGAGTTGGTGTGCCATGCAGGCTAGTAGCCTAGCAGGGGTTGGTATTCAGACCAATTATCTTTCCTAATAAAAAAATATATATATATAGGGTAAATAAAAGAAAATGTGAGAAGGGGGAATGGGAATAAAATAAAAATAAATAAGGATTCCCTGTCTCCCGGCGAGAAAATGGAGCTCTGACATCATTTATGACATGAGTTTCATCGAGGCCCATTGTTGGTGGTGTTTTGGCTACTAGTCAAAGTTCGTGGTATTAGGTGCACCGACGCCATAGTTTGCGGTGTTAAGAGCAATTTTGCCTTTGCAGTTTTTTAGGGTTTTTCTCGACAAAATTGATAAATGTGACATGGTTAATCAAAGATATTATTATCATATTAAGAATTAGATATCAATTAAGAGTATAATATCTTTAATTAACTATACCTTATATATCATTTTGTTGAATAAAGTTAAAAACAAATAGCTAAACCTATGCACTAGGTGCATAGGTTAGAAAAACCGTTCTAATATTTATAATTTTATTTGTTTAAAATTTTGTGCACGTATTTAATGCTCATTCACCATAAATTGAGGGCCTGTTTTCCCCGGTTTATTTACAGTTCAGTTCAGTTACATTCAGTTCCTAAATTTTTATCATTACTATTAGTTATAATTTAATTCAGTTCAGTTCAGTTCAGTTGTTTTATGCCGAAGATAACATGCCTGACATGTGCGCCCATATTTAATTAAATTTCCATTTCGTTTTTCTAATCAACAATTTCCAATAAATCCCAAGTTACTCGGCGCAACATTCCATGCTTTTTAAAATGTTTTATGCATTTTTGTTGTTCCAGAAATTAGAAGTTGTCAAAAACTTTCTTGTTAAATGCACCTTTATAAAACCAAATCCATTTCCTTAATTCCCTTGAAAAATAAAAAAATGGAAACTTTTTTTTGGGACGGAGGGAATATATCATTTTTCTAAAATATGTTTTTTTTTTTTTTTTAAATTTATTGGCTTACATAATTCTAAAACAATAATATTGTAATTAGAAGTAAATAAGTCAAAAGTGTACATACATCACTCTCGTAACTCCCAAGGCTCTTTAATTGTCCTACTTTGACTTTGTTTGAAAATGCTGGATGGATGACACAGTTGGACTTCTCTGTCGTTGTGCAAGTTATAAAAGTATATCTTCATGAAAAAGAAGCAAGTTACTAACCAACACAAGGAATAGTGGGACAGTGAGATGTATGCTTTGTTGAAATGATTGTGTTTGGTGGACATTGTGTTTTTCATTTTATTCTGCGCATGCTGTGTTGGACCATTAATGGAGATATTTTTGTACCATAAAAATGACAATTATTATGGCATAGTTCTTTCAAATACTTGTGCCAAAGGGTAAAAATAAAGGTAATTAGTATAATTATAATTTCATTGCCGGCATAATAATCGACCAGGCATTTCTCGTTTTAAAAAAATGCCATCATAACAATATGATCGAATGTACACTATTATTGTGGTCATTGCACGCCTTGAAACTTTTGTATTTTGTTAGACATTTCTTATGCAACTTGGGTACTTGGGGCTTTTCAATATTTTGGACTAATTATTCTAGTCTATGCTACTCAACTCAGATTGTTTGTTGCTTTACCCAAGCTCATAAGCCCCCTCGTCTTGTTTTGCTTCTCTGTTTTAGTGAAGCTCATAAGCCCCCTCGTCTTATTCTGTTTGTATGGCCTAATTTTATTTGTTTAACTTGGATCAACCACATAAGACTCCTCATCTGATAGGGTTCAAAAAGCTAGAGTTCATTGTTTGTTTTATTCACAATGTTGATAATTAGTACAAGAAGTCCAATATTCATAAAACTCCTCTTATTCAGCAACTTCCTGTACAGTAGATTCCAGAACTTTGCCATTCTTTCATTATCAATGAACATGAACTTGCGTTGATAAAGCTTTAGTCCTGCTTCAGCTATGCCCATATATGTATCTTGTTCCTTCTCTTCATTTTTTTTCCTTCTGCTGTCTTGAAGAAATAATTTGGTAGCTCACCTGAATGTTCATGGCCTCAAACTTAGTGGTGGCTAGAGGAGTTACGTTCACTGGATTAATCAGGAATCGGGAAAAGGATTCTAGCCAAACAAGACTTACCATGTTATGAATCTCCTAACACATCATACAGATTAGATTGAATACAACCCCGCTATGATAATTTGTAACTGTTGATGATTTGATGTCTCTATTTGATCATCATCCAACATTACCATGTAAAATCTTTATTTAATGTTGTGAAAGCCGGCCTCTTCCTGCAATTCAATGATTTTCCTTTATGTTCTGAAATGGCAGTTTTTCAATACAATCCACAATTTCACAACGTTATGCAAGTGAGTCATGCCGCGTACAAGGAATGTAACGCATCGTCCCCTATTGCAACTCACACCACAGGAAACGACACCATCACTGTTACTAGGCATGGCCACTACTTCTTCCTTTGTGGTGTTCCTGGTCACTGCCAAGCAGGGCAGAAAGTTGACATTCATGTGCCGCGCACTACTATTTCTTCATTGGCGCCATCGCCTTCAGTCTCAGTCGCTTCATCCCCTGCGAACCCTGTTGCTAGTGCCGTGTCTCCTGGTCCTTCAAGTGCTGCACCGACTGTTACACCATTGGATCCACTAAAGGGCCTTCTCAGTATAACTGCAGCTGCAGTTCTTGCATTTTTGTTTAGTTCCGGCCGTTGTCTGATGTAGTAGCAATAAGCACTAATACTTAAAGCTGTGTTTATGGTTTAGACTATGGTTTTCTTAAATGTGGATATGTGGCAAAGGTCTTAAAAGACAATTGTATTAGTAAATGATGGAAAATTCAATGTTTTTGCACAAGAACGACCACATCTTACTTAGTTACTTCTGTCGTAGTATTCCTATGCATATGTTTCTCAGAGTTACGAATATGTCAAGTTCAAGTTTTTAGCTAAATCAAAACATAAGAACACCGAGTTTACTTGTTGAGAATGCATCTCCAACTCTCTCTCATCTATGGGTCAAAATACTACAACTCAACGTTTTTGCACAAGAATGACCACATCTTACTTTCGTCGTAGTTTCATGTAATCCCCCGCAATATTATGAATTTTATAATATATATTTTAAAATATATTTATATATATTTTAGTATTTAAATAATTAATATTTTACATTGTTGACTATTTTAAGGCCAAAGGGATTATTTAATGTTTTAAATAATCAAATATTTTATTTAGTCATACTTTGAAAGATATTTTAAAATTTATTTAGTTGAGTTTGAAGTACAAAAGATTTTAATATTGGGTTAGAGGCGCCCAAACCTTATAACTTTTTTCTATGAGCATCTTTATTAAACTGACCTATCAAAGCCCAATTCACTATTGGACCCCTAATTAGGGAACCTATAAATACCCCTTCATTAAACAATTTTGCCACACCAAACACACACCCTAATTTTCTATTCTCTTTCTCTTTCCCACGCCTCTCCTCTTTCTGTCTCTCTCTCTTTCTCTCTCTCTCTTGGTTTTTCTCTCCCCTTCGGTTTTTCTCTCGGCCGACCACCATCGCAAGACCACCGACGGCAGCAGCAGCCACCGCCGGCAGCCGGCGTCCTCCCCTCATGTCACGTGTCTTCCTTTCTCTCTTCTTTGGTTATTTTCTTCGGAAAAATTGATTCTAATAATCCAACCTTTTGGCCATTCGCTCAAAATAATCCAACATTTGGATTATTATTTAATAATCCAACCTTTGACCTCATTTAATTTTTAATGCACCTAACAGGTAATTTACCTAGAGAAGCATGTAACTGTCCTACGTGGCATATTACCGTTGCTTTTAGGTTCCACCCTTATTTAACCCTCTCTCTCTCCCCTAAATCTTCTTTTTCCTCCAATTTCTCTATTTTTCCCCCATTGTAAAATCTTCTCCCCTGATAAATTTTTTTTTTTTTTTTTTTTTGCATCTTCATCCACCATTCTGCGAAATTGAAGGAAGGTGGAATATGCGGAGGCCAACATCTGGTTCTGGGTGTTCCTCACATACAAAGGGCGCAAGAGTGAAGTGTAGATGTGGAAGAGATGCTGTAGTGCGTACTGTGAAGAATGGAACTAACATTGGAATGAAGTTTTATGGTTGCCCTTTATGGCCTGTAAGTTAGTTTTCCTTCCCTGAAATTTCAAAATTTTCCCCCTATTTCAAATTTTCCCCAAAATTTTACCATATGTGCGATTTTATGAAGTGGATAATTGACAACAATGAAGATGATGACTTGCGTTATCAATTACTTCAGAAGGAGAACACCATAAGTGAACTTGAGCATGAGAAAAAGTTGTTGGAACAGAAAATCAAGAAACTGACGTTGCAAAGGGAGATGAAAAGTGATCTTTGTGAAATGGGTATGGAGTTGATGAAGAGTTCAAGGAAGGAGAAAAATCTGACATTTATGTTGGTTTTATCTTGGCTTATATTTGCAATTGTTGTAGTCTATAATAAGTAGACAATGAAAGAACTTTAAATTACCATGTAAGCAATGTACTCTAGTTTGATTATGAAAGCAATGAAAGAAGTTAGCTTATTTCAATTAGGGTCCGATTATGGAATTGAAATTGATATGATAATGAAAGCTTTATTTAGCATGAAAGCAAAGTATATTACAACTGATATGATTCATTGTATACCGTGTAGTACTAAGCAACAAGAAAACCAGTTCATCATCCAAAAACCAGCAGCAAAGTACATTACAACGCATAGTTCTTCCTAAGATCTAGAATTTGAGTAAGACTATCCACTATGCATCAGACTTGGCTTGATTGTGTGGCAGGAGCCCCATCACATGGAATGTAATTCCGTACCCCAACTGGCACCTGAAAATAGGGAAAAAAAACAACAAAATAAAGTTTTTATGTGAGCAAGACCATACACACAATTTGAGGAAATACTAGTAAAAAAACGAAGGCCAAACCTGATTTCTACCCCTTCCTCTTCCACCCTTAGAACCTCTGCCACCCCTTATCATCCTACCCCCTCTACCAAGTTGAGATGGTTGGGCTGTAGCATGATGATGTTGATTGACAGTAGCTTGAGTGTTTTGTTGAGAGTGAAAGGGTGCTCTTGTCACTGTTTGAGTGGTTTGTTAAATTTCAGAGGGTGCTGCAGTGCTGGACTTAGAGTGAGGGGGTTGCCCATTAGTCCTTGGTCTACCCCTTGGTCTCTTAGGAGGTGGCTCACTAACAACAATAGCAGCTCTGTCCCTGTTGGGACATCTTCTTTTGTTGTGCCCTTTTACATTACACAGTGAGCATGTCATCTCCATTCCAGTCCTGGACAAAGTTCCAGCCTTTTTAGGCAGCTCAAAGGGGTCCTTAATCCTGTTCTTCCTTGGCCTTCCAGGATCAATTTTGATGGGAGGAGGGTCCAAGTGAAATTCAGGTCTAGGCCAATGCCTTTCCCCTTCACATGGTGGAATTGATCCTTTCAAGAACAATTAAGTACAATTAGAAAGTGTATAAGTACATTTAGTAAATATACAAATAAGGAAAAAAAATTGAAGATTCACAACTAAGAAAGTAATGGCACCTGCATAAGCTTGAAGGTATACATCTCTTGTATACCACTGATCCACATAATCCTCAGCTTCTCTATGAAGGAAATAGATGCAGGAAATAGCATGGCAGCATGGAATTCCTAGCATTTCCCACTTTTTACAGGTACAAGTCCTTGCCTCTAAATCAACTACCAACTGGTCCAGGTAATAATTGGCATTAAATAGTGTGTCAGTTGAGGGAATGACATCACAGTTGGCAGCCTTGGCCTTTTCTCCTTCTAGTTTCAATTGTATCCTAGGGCAAAGTTTTGATGTAGATTTTTGCATTTCCTGCCTCTTTAAAACTAATCTCTGCATAAGAGCAACCCTTATATCTTCCAACATGTAAATAAGATGCTTAGTTCTAGCATTTATTATATAGCCATTGAATGTTTCAGCCATATTGCTAGTTATTGCATCAGTTTTAATGGAAGGATCTAAGTATGCTCTACAAAAGACCTTAGGATTATACCCTTTAAAGGCTGTGGCAGCAGCAGGATTGAGCTTCTCTAATTCAGCAAAGGCATCAGTGAAATCAGCCATGTTATAGGCTTTTGCAATCTTCCAAAAAAGCAGCTTAAGCTCATCTCCTTTGTACACCTTATGCCACAAAGCAAATATATGCCTTGCACAGTGTCTGTGCTCAGCCTTAGGTAGAACCAATGCAACATCAGCCAATATAGCCTAGGACAGTTATAATATTGTAGTTAGTGTAGTATAAAATTAGAGCAGTTAGTGTAGTATAAAATAAGAGAAGTTAGTGTAGTTATTAAGATAGTGAGAGTGAAGAATGATACCTGATGCTCATCACTTATAATAGCAACACCACTGCCATCCCCAAGCTCCAAGCACCTCTGTATGTGCACCATAAACCATTCCCAGGACAGATTGTTCTCACTCTCAACTATTGCCCATGCAATAGGATACATTTGATCATTCCTGTCCCTGCCAACTGCACATAGCAACTGCCCCCCTAAGAAGGTCTTCAAAAAACATCCATCCACACAGATTACCCTCCTGCACCCTACTCTCCAACCCTTCTGCAACCCTTCAAAGCAAGTAAACAGCCTCTGAAATACAGGAGGGAACTGTTTATGGTTTGGGTCTGTGACTAAGTCCAGTGTAGTACCAGGACTACCAGCCTTTAAAGCCTCCAAATAACCACCAACTTTCTGGTAATGTTCATGCATTGACCCATGGAGAAGCTTATGAGCTGTATACTTAGTTTTGTAGGCAAAGTCTTTTTTCACAACCACCTTGAATGCCCTTCTAACAGTTTATATGATTTCTTTGGCAGGCCAGTGAGGTCTAGCTTTGAACACCTCAAGAAATTGCCTTGCCACCCAAGTTGACTTAAGTTGCCTATTTTTCTTCATATTTCCTATGACAACTATGTTCAGTGTGAGCTCTTTTCACAACTAGGGTAACTCTCCTAGAGTCCCATGAAGCATACAGATAAAAGGAACACCCTTCAGTACACTTAACACCTAATCTCTGTTGTCTAGACTTGTCACTGATTACAATGCTCACATTTCTCCCCTATAAAATCCCATATTTAGCAACAGCTTGTTTGAATGAGTCCCTGTTGGCAAATCTTTGTCCAACTTTCCATTTGAATACACTAAAGTCAGTGTTCTCACTCACTAGTATACCTGACCTTCTTTTTCTCCCATCTAACTCTTCATCTCCACTCTCAGGTGGGGTGTGAATGTCTTCATCACTGTCCTCATAAATGCTATTATATCCATCAATATTTTCTTCCCTAGCAGGTTCCCTAGCAGTCCCACTACCAACAAGCTTTCCTTCAGCTGCCTCTCTTTGCAACTGTTGAGCTAATTCAACAAATTTCAGATTTGCAGCCTTCACTCTATCCCTAGTTGTCCAATATTCATCATCACTATTATCTGATTCAAAGTTTGCAGACTCAAGCTCAAAATTTTCACCCTCTACCTCAAAATCATCCTCCAAATGTACATCCTCCTCTTCTAAATTATCATCATATTCATCAAAATCAGTCAACTCATCATCATCATCACTACTTTTCTCCCCCACAACTGATCTACATTTGTGCTTCCCTAGATTCTCTAGTTCAAAATTTGGATCATCAGAATCACTTCCATCACTGAAATCACTTAGCAGCTCATCCCAGGTTAGTGGATTTTCAGGCCTAGGATCTTCCCATTCATAGGCATCTAGGAAAGAAGGGTCTGTGGTGTGAGATTGGTTTTTTTTGTGAATCAGATTTACTTTTAGATTTGTCTATCTGTGGAACTGGATTAGATTTAGAGGGGTTTGTCTGTGAAAGAGTTTTACAAACAGCAGGAGTTTTGGCTTTAGGAGGATTTGTTGCTTTAGGAGGTACTGTTTTAGGAGGGCTTGTATGTGAAAGAGTGTTTGAAACAGCAAGAATTTTAGCTTTAGGAGGATGTTTAGCTGTGGGAGGCACTGTTTTGGTTGCTGGTGTGGTTTTAAGAGGGGAGTTATTGAGCTGTTGTGAGGTACTGCTATCCAACAAAGGATTGGATTTGCTTTTATTGACTGAACTAGGGTTTGAGTGTATGGATGATGTGGCAGCATCTTTTTTTGTGGGACCAGTTTTTTGTGGGCCCCTCCTTGGTTTCAGCTTTTCCCTATACCCCAAACCAAGTACAGGTTCTGTTGGATTCTCCTATAAATTAGGAAACTTATCTCCATGTAAAACATATATTTGTACACACCTATTGTTCATTGCCACTTTAGCCAACTCCACAACATCTTTATCTTCCACAATCCTCACAAGACCATTGACCAACCTTCTACCTGGGACCAAATAGTACAGTGCTCCCACTTTCTCATAGTCCCCACACTTCTTAGCTAGCTCAACTAAGTCCCACCAACAAACTAAATCAGGGTCTGTATTAAAAGTCCTACTTTTCCCTCCCTCATACACTAAGTCTCCATTAGCTTCATTCCTAAACACTCCACCATGCCAGAACATCAAGGTTATACCAGCATCCATTCTAACCTACCAAAGTAAGGAAAAAATAAAGAAGCAAAAAATAAAGAACACAAATAAGATCACAAAAAAAACCAACAAAAACCAACAATTTCAAAACAAGAAAGGGAAAAAACCGCAACTTTAACTAGGTATTAGCCCTAAGATTGAAAACCCATAAATTGACCACCAACATTATCATTATACGCAATTTCAGTCATCAACACAGTAATTAACATCAATACAATAATCCACCACAATTCGCATCTTCAGAAATCTAGGGTTTAGCCTTAAATTTTAGATTTTTCACAAAATTGAAGAGCATTATATATGGGGTTACAAGAATTACCGAAAAATGTGATTTTCGGGTTCGAAATTGAACTTCCTTTCTTCTGTTGCTCCAGATTCCACTTCACCAATGTCGCTGTATAATTCGCTTCAGTTGAAGGTGCAAAAATGGAAGAAATCCCACCCTGAATCTGACAGAGATGGAAGACAGAGAGAGAGAGAGAGAGAGAGAGAGGAGTTAGAGAGTCCTGACTCTGGTGGTTGAGCATTTTGGGAGGAAAATTAAAACCCTTGGGTCAACATTACAAACGTTGACCTTTCTTCCGGTTTCCAGTCACTTAGGTGCATTAAAAATTAAATGAGGTCAAAGGTTGGATTATTAAATAATAATCCAAAGGTTGGATTATTAGAATCAATTTTTCCTATTTTCTTCCTCCTCCATATTATTTTAATGTTTAGGTTTATGTTTTAAGTATTGATTTGATGTTTTAATAATTAAAGTTGGCAACTTTGATGATTTAAATATAGATTTCAGATTATATAATTAGTATAGTAAAGTAATTAAATTTCAGATTTAATATATTTGTTAAATTAGGGTTTTAAAGCATCAAAGCATGGATTTTTAAAGTTTTAAAGGTTGGAAATTGTAATACTATGTTATAGTTTATGAAAATTGGGTACTCTAATATTTGTAACTATGTTAGAATGACTTTAAAAGGGTTTTAAACATGTTGTAAGTTGCTGGAATTTTTATTAGTAGTCTTATGATGGACTTTTAAATATCAAAGTATGGATTTTTGAGGGTTTTTAATGACTAGTCTGGTAGTACTATACTAGGCGACAATAATAGTGGAAGTTTTATTGGTTAAGAGGATTTTTAAACACTTTTTATCAGGGTTTAAAATATTTTAAAGTTGGTGGAAATTTATTAGAGTATTGATTCTTGGTTATGTTGTATTTGGTAGGCGGAGAATATTCTTTAGGCGACTTCTAAGATTGTAAAAGTAGCCTCTCGTTTTGTCTACATAATGTACGTACATACCTATGTGTTATTAGAATAGTATCATGTCCTAAGATTAGAATTGATGTAGTATCATGTATAAGGAACTTGTATAGTTCATATGTGGTTTATAAACAAGTGAATTAACATGTTTTATGCCGTTGTGTGAAGCATGTTGCCTATGATGGTTGTTATATGTTTGTATGGATCATTGATGCATGCACGTGGGATTGGGAACTTTATTTTATTAATTCACATGAGGGAATTAATATTTATATTGTTTATTGGGTCATGAATTGGATCATGTTGTTCCCTTGGATTTATATTAGTTTATTTACTTTATAAGGACCGTGGGCCTTGTTTAGTAAAGTTGGTTATTCACCTATGGAAAGGTTGTTGATTGTTGATTTAATTCAACAAATATATATTGGTTGGTTATTAAACTAAGTATTGGAATTATTCTTGGATTATTTGAGTTGTATGATCACAATACTTAATCCTAAGATAAAAATGGAAGCTTTGTGTATCCATGTTATTTATTTATGTTGGTTGTCTTACTTTGTGAGTCTCAATAAATAAATAATCTATTAATAACTTAAAGTGGAAAGTGAATAGCAATAAGCTTTAGACTTGTGCACGTCTGAAGTGTTGGACTAGTATGAGTTGGAGTACATGGTGGTACCCATGGCTTTTCCTGGGAACGGATTGATCACCGTGTTCTTTTTTTATTTAAATTAGTACCTCGATATCGTTGGTCATGGGAGTACGAAGTCGCGCCGGTACTTCGTTTTCTAAATTGAAGACTGGTTTGGTTTGGATATCCATTGCCTATTCAATTTAATTACAATTAATCTATTGATTTTGGAGTCTAGTTTAGTTTAGTGAATCTGTTATTTATTTATGTTATTATTTATCATTGAGTTAATGTTATTAGCATCATTTTAGGTTTTATATTCTATTTAGTATGTAGTACTCATCTTTACTGATTACGTGCTTTTCTATATGTCGATCATGGTTGTGCCTTATTGATCCTGTGATGACCCATTTGGTGAGCAGTCTCTCAGGATCAATAGAGCATCGACCATTCCAGGTTTGAAGATGATCATGGGTTCGGATTTTCGTGGAGAGCTTGTGTTTAGTTCTTTAATACTTTTATCATTTGGATTTTAGTGGTGGTTTGAATAGTTGACTTTGAAGTTGGTTTGACTTTTGGTTTGGTTTGGAGTTGACCTTATGGTTGGCTAAGTATTTATATTTGCAAAGTTATTTATTATTTCCGCTGTAAAATTCTGAATAAGCCGATATGTTATCACACGGGCGATAATACTTTGGTAATTCTCTAAGTTTTATATGAAAAAGGTATTTCGGAAAATAGAGAATTGTCAGGGTGTTACAGAGTGATATCTTGGAGCTTAGGTTATATTGGCCTTTCGTGCCAATCTTATAATTTTAGGCGCCTAGTTATTTAAAATGAATTTTATAGAAAACGAGCTCCTACTTATTCTCTATGCTTAAATCGTTTTATAAATTCGAAACATGTTTCAAAAAGGATTCGAAATTTTTATTGTTCGATAATTCTATTTTTAGGTTCGAAATGTTATTTTAGTCTGAATTTTTTATTTTATTTTTCGATTTTCTATTTTCGAAAATTATTAATTAATTTTAGTTGTTTATTTTTGGTACTCTTAGTTTATATTTTATTTTACTTTATTAATTTTGTGAGAGATGGGTAGAATAGGAAGGGGATCTAGGATAGAATTCTTGTATGTCTGCATATAAATGTTTGTTCAGCATGTTTAGTGTTTTCTCTCTGCTTAACTGTTTAATGTTATTCTTGGCTTTAAATTATCTGTTGATTCCTGCTTATTATTTATTGTTGGGATTACATGCTAAGTGAGGGTATTATGTACTTATAGATGTCGTATTCATCTGTTAACGGACCACTAGGCATGTCTGATGTTGAAGCTGTCCAACTAGGGTGCTACTTCAACCCCATTGTGCTTAGTGATGATGAGTCTGATACGGAGTCTGATAGTGAGAGTTACACCAGCCTAGAGGTTATTATGCGTCGTATCTTAAAAGTAGGCATCCTTGATAGTGATGATGAGGTATTCCCAAAGTTTGATCGTGCTAAAGGGCAAAACAGAAAGGACATTTACAGTGCTACTATGAGATTTATTCCAGGCAGTGATAGCGATTCAGAGTTGGAAGAGGATGGACCTGAACCAAGTAGGATTCAAAGATCTACTAGAGCTAGGAATTCAGGTTATTATTATTATAGTGAAGACTCTGGAGACTTTAAAGATGAAATGTTTACTCCAAAAAAGTATAAAGAAAATAAGGATAGGAATGATAATGTAACTCCATAGAGTATGTATTTATGTTCTAAGATTTGAAGTTGAATAAGTAGCTAAGCTACAATGGTTTAAATTTCCTTCTTTAGCATCTTTATATTGTTGAGGAATAAGTTGGTTATATTGGATTGGAAAAATATTATTAATATCGTTTTGACGAATAAAAGTTACTTTCAGTTATTTGAGTTGAGTGAGAAAATATTTTAGTACGCAAAAAGGAAAATATTTTATTTAATTATTGTGATTGGTTTCATTTGATCCTTATGTGATTATTAATGTGAATATTTATTCATGCGTGAATGTAGGATTGTTATAGCTCATAGTGTGTGAACTTAGTGTTATTGTAATTCCATAAGAATTTTATTTTGATGCGACCTTGTATAGTCAAATCGATTGATGCCTTCGTAGAGAATGGCAAGTAAGTGGTCAATTGAAACCTAAAGTAGATTTACGTTAAATTTCAGGTCGCGAAGTAGAATGGCAAATAACGATAACGCCTTAACCTCTGTTATTCGCCTATTGGCAGAGAAATTGACTTAAGAAAGGGCTGAACGTCCTGATCCTACAGGGGATATGTTTGAGAGACTAGCTAAGATTAAGTCGTTGTACTTTAAGGGGCAAGCCGACCCTACATTCTTAGAGAGCTGGATTACGGAGTTCGGTAAAATTTTTGGGGATATGAATTGTCTTGAGGCTATGAAAGTAGGTCAGGCTGTGTTGTGTCTGAAGGATGAGGCTGATTTATGGTGGAAGGAAAATGGAGATAGAATTAGTGTTGTGGAAGGGTTTAATTGGGATTCCTTTATTTCTGCTTTAAGAAGAAAATTTTACCCTGCATTTATGAGAAAGCAAAAGGCTCAAGAGTTCATAAACTTTAGGATGGGGAGTATGACCATTTCTGAGTATTATAGCAAGTTCATAGCATTGTCTTGATTTGCAGCCGAGATTGTAGCTATTGAAGAACTGAAAGCTCAGAGATTTGAGCAAGGGTTGACTGAGGAAATTCAATTGGGGTTAGGTGGTGAGACCTTTGTGTCCTTAGATGTTGTTTATGGGATAGCTGCCCATATTTATGGTCTTCAGTCGAGGCGTGATAAGAATAACGTTGTAGTAGGCGAGAAAAGAAAAGATTTCAATTCTGGTGGAAATCAAGGGAATTTTAAGAAGAATAGGAATGGTCATGGGAATGTCTAAGGAAGGAATGGCCAAGGCTTTAATGGTAAGGGCCCCTATGAGAGGAGTTACAACTGTAAGAGGTATAACAACAACCACCCTGGTAGAGACTGTAAAGGAGATATAGTGACCTGCCATTACTGCCAAAAGAAGGGGCATAAAGAGTTTGAGTGCTTCGCCAAGCTGAAGAAAGAGCATAATGGTACTGGGAATGGTAATCAGGGAAGGTATGGGTTCAACCAAGCAATCAACCAAGGGTTGAAGCCTATGTGGTCACAATACAATAAAGGAAGCTACAGTAAGGCTACTTGTGAGAGCAACAACAACAACCAGAGTAAAGCTCCGGGTAAACTGTTTGTGATGAGCCGCAATGAAGCTGAGAAATTTGCCGACGTAGTTTCTGGTACTTTTTCTATTAACTCCATTCTCGTTAAAGCGTTATTTGATTCTGGAGCGACCTATTCATTTATTTCATCGTCCATTGTAAAAAGTTTGGGGTTAGTATACTTTGAAGTAATTGACTTACTTATAAGTATACCTACTAGAGAAGTTATAAGGTGTACTAAGTTGCATAGAGACTTACCTCTGAAGATAGGAGACTGTGTTTTTCCTTCTAATCTGATAGAGTTCAATCTGGTAGACCTAGACGTTATTCCGAGGATGAACTGGTTAGGTTTCTATAAGGCCAAGATAGATTGTGAAGCTCAGAAGGTAGTGCTGAGAAGCCCTTTAGGGAAGTTAACTTCATACCTACGATATGGGAAGCATAAGAATTTTGGGGTCATTTCCGCAATGCAAGTGAAGAAGTTGGTAAACAAGGGGTGTGAGTTATTCTTCTGTAGTGTGCGAGATATGAGCAAAGAGATTGAATTGAGGATTGATGATGTACCGATTGTGAACAAGTTTATGGATGTGTTTCCAAGTGAGATTCTGGTATGCCGCCTACGAGAGCTGTTGAGTTCACCATAGACTTAGTTCCTGGTACTGCACCTATTTCTAAGGCACTATATAGAATGGCAACTCCAGAGATGAGCGAGTTGAAGATACAATTGCAAAGAACTGTTAGAGAAAGGTTATATTAGGCCTAGTGCGTCAGCTTAGAGAGCTCCTATATTGTTTGTGAATAAGAAAGATGGAAGTATGAGATTGTGCATTATTGATTATAGGGAGTTGAACAATGTGACCATTAAGAACAAGTATCCTTTTCATAGGATAGATGACCTATTTGATCAGTTCAATGGAGCAATGCAAGTATGTTTTTAAAGATTGATTTGCGTTCGGGGTATCACCAATTAAAGGTATCTTATAAGAATATTCCTAAGACTGCGTTTAGGACGCGTTATGGTCATTATGAATTCATTGTGATGCCGTTTGGGTTGATCAATGCTCCGACAATATTTATGGACTTGATGAATAGGATATTCCATGATTTTTGGGATCAGTTTGTTATAGTGTTCATTGATGATAATTTGATCTATTCAAAGAGTGACGAAGAGCATGATGAGCAATTGAGAATAGTCTTGGAGACGCTTAGGAAGAACCAGTTGTATGCAAAGTTCTCTAAGTGTGAGTTCCGATTGGAGAAAGTAGCCTTTTTGGGTCATTATGTGTCGAAAGAAGGAGTTTATGTGGATCCTGCGAAGATTCTTTGTTAGTGAGTGGCCTACACCGAAGAATGTGTCAGATATTAGGAGTAATCTGGGATTAGCTGGCTATTATAGGAGATTTGTGAGAGATTTCTCAAAGATAGCGAGGCCAATGACTAATCTGATGAAGAAAGAGTCAAAGTTTGAGTGGAGTGATAAGTGCGAGGAAGCTTTTCAGAATTTGAAGGAGCGTCTGACCTCTGCACCTGTTTTAACCCAGCCTGATGGAAATGAAGGTTTCGAGGTGTATAGTGATGCTTCAAAGAATGGATTAGGGTGTGTTCTGCAGCAGAATGGGAAGGTGATGGCGTATGCATTGCGTCAGTTGAAACCGTATGTGTCTAATTATGCTACCCATGACCTAGAGTTAGTTGCTATTGTATTTGCCTTGAAGATTTGGAGACATTACCTGTATGGAGCGACTTGCAAGATCTTTACCGATCATAAGAGTTTGAAGTACATTTTCACCCAGAAGAATCTCAATATGAGGCAGAGAAGATGGTTGGAATTGATTAAAGACTATGACCTTGACATCCAGTATCATGAGGGGAAGGCGAATGTAGTCGCCGATGCTTTGAGTAGGAAGTCGAGTCATAGTGTGAATGCGTTGGTAGTTCCAGAGGAATTGTACCGTGATATGCAAAGGCTTAGCCTAGAACTTTTTAATCCTGGGGAGATCGAAGCAAGATTGAGTGCTTTGTCATTAGGACTGTCAGTTTTCGATGAGATCAAAGAGGGTCAAGTTGGAGCGAGCACCTAGATATGGTTAACGAGAAGATGAATTCGCTGTTGGTGATAAGGTGTTTTTCAAAGTATCACCGACAAAATGGAGTGATGAGATTTGGTAAGAAGGGCAAATTAAGTCCTCAATATGTTTGCCCATATGAGATTTTGAAAAGAGATGGGAAGGTAGCCTATAAGTTGGCTTTACCAATGGAGTTTGAGAAGATGCATGTTGTGTTTCATATTTCTCAACTTAAAAGATATATTCCTGATGAGAATCATGTTTCTGGAGCCCAAAAGAATTCAAATAGATAGTAGCCACACATATGAGGAAAGACTTGTGAAAGTCTTGGATAGAAAGGTGTGTAGTACACGCAATAAGGATGTGAATATTATAAAAGTGCTTTGGTCTAATTATGAGTCCGAAGAGGCAACGTGGGAAGCCGAAGATGAAGTGAAGAAGAAATATCCTGAGTCATTCATTGAGGTGGATTACGAGGGCGTAACTCGTTTTCTTTAAGGGGGGTAGAATGCGATAGAATTTCGCGCTTTGTGCCTTATTTTATGGTATTTTTACGCATTTTTTTGCTTATTCTGGTTATTTGCACATGTTAGTGCAAAATAAATTGGTTCTCCACATAGAAAAATGTGTTCATGAGTAACACAAGTGGTTTTAAAGTTGGTAAAGTGTGCACACATTGTGACACAAGTATTTCCAAATGGAAGTTTTGAGTCAAAATTTTAAAACTGTGAGGGGTTTTCATGTCAAGTTTCGGGAGAAATTTCTTTTAAGAGGGGTAGAATGTAATCCCCCATAATTTTATGAATTTTATAAATATATTTTAAAGTATATTTATATATATTTTAGTATTTAAATAATTAATTTCTTAAAGTGTTGACTATTTTAAGGTCAAAGGGATTATTTAATGTTTTAAATATTCAATTTTTTTATTTATTCATACTTTGAAAGTTATATTAATATTTATTTAGTTGAGTTTGAAGTACAAAAGATTTTAATATTGGGTTAGAGGAGTACAATAGTTCATATGTGGTTTATAAACAAGTGAATTTACATGTTTTATTCCATTGTGTGAAGCATGTTGCCTATGACGGTTGTTATATATTTGTATGGATGATTGATGCACGCATGTGAGATTGAGAACTTTATTTTATTAATTCACATGAGGGAATTAATATTTATATTGTTTATTGGGTCATGAATTGGATCATGTTGTTCCCTTGGGTTTATCTTATTTTATTTACTTTATAAGGAACGTGGGCCTTGTTTAGTAAAGTTGGTTATTCACCTATGGAAAGGTTGGTTGATTGTTGATTTAATTCAACAAATAAATATTGGTTGGTTATTAAACTAAGTATTGGAATTATTCTTTGATTATTTGAGTTGTATGATCACAATATTAATTCCTAAGATAGAAATGGAAGCTTTGTGTATCCATGTTATTTATTTATATTGGTTGTCTTACTTTGTGAGTCTCAATAAATAAATAATCTATTAATAACTTAAAGTGTAAAGTGAATAGCAATAAGCTTTAGACTTGTGCACGTCTGAAGTGTTGGACTAGTATGAGTTGGAGTACATGGTGGTACCCGTGGTTTTTCTTGGGACCGGATTTATCACCGTGTTCTATTTTATTTAAAATAGTACCTCGATATCGTTGGTGCATGGGAGTACGGAGTCGCGTGCGTACTTCGTCTTCTAAATTGAAGACTGGTTTTTGTTTGGACAATTCTATCCATTGCCTACTCAATTTAATTATAATTTATCTATTGATTTTGGAGTCTAGTTCAGTATAGTCAATCTGTTATTTATTTATGTTATTATTTATCATTGAGTTAATGTTATAAGTATCATGTTAGGTTTTATATCTTATTTAGTATGTAGTACTCAGCTTTGCTGATTACCTGCTTTTCTGTATGTCAATCATGGCTGTGCCTTATTGATCCTGTGATGACCCATTTGGTGAGCAGTCTTTCATGATCAATAGAGCATCGACCATTCCAGGTCTGAAGATGATGCATCATGAGTTCGGGTTTTCGTGCAGAGCTTGTGTTTAGTCCTTTAATAATTTTATCATTTTGATTTTAGTGGTGGTTTGAATAGTTGGCTTTTAAGTTGGTTTTACTTTTGGTTTGGTTTGGAGTTGACCTTATGGTTGACTAAGTATTTATATTTTCAAAGTTATTTATTATTTCCGCTGCAAAATTCTGAATAAGCCGATACGTTATCACGGGTGATAATACTTTGGTAATCCTCTAAGTTTTATATGAAAAAGGTATTTTGTAAAATAGAGAATTGTGGAGGTGTTACATATTGCTATGCATATGTTTCTCAGAGTTATGAATATGTCAAGTTCATGTTTTTAGCCAAATCAAAACATAAGAACACACGGTTTACTTGTTGAAAATGTAGGGCCCACGAGTCCACCTACCACTCCGCCATTAGTATGATATTGTCCGTTTTAGGCCTAGCGCTCACGGATTTGTTTTTGGGCTCCTCCCCAAAAGGCCTCATACTAATTTAGTTGGTGAACTCTTATAAAGTAGGTAATTCCTTCTTATCTCTCTGATGTGGGACTTGGGATGAATACCCAACAATCCTCCCCTTAGACCAAGGACCATAAGCCTCGCCTCCAGCGATAATCCGTCTAATCATTTTGTACCTCCACCAACCCGCGGAACACGCCGCCTGACCACCACAATATCAGGAAGACTTTCAACACAAGGCAGCAAGCACAGATTTTCCATCGTGAGGTCACACTGAGAGCCTTCACATCCCATGCACCATGCCTCCGAGCTATGTCTGCAACCAACATGTTTCCGCTCCATGCTCCCAGGTTGCACCCCTGACATATTCTGGCTCTACAACCGCATGTCCATGCATTAATTGTGTCATCCATCTTCGAGAACCATATAGAAGACCACCATAAGACTTGCACCCACGCCCTAAAGCTACACCGCTCTGCACCCTACGTGCTCCAGCAAGCCAACCATGGGGTCCACCATTGTATGTGCGTTCTCACAGCTGAACCATGGGCTCTGATACCATTTGATTGGACCCTAGTTGTATATCACTACCCACAAGGATCACCTCCAAGACAATCAACCAAACAATACAACTCAGATACACCACAAATAATTCACCAAGCAAACAACCAAGCAATCAACTAATAATGGGCAGTAACTAATAATCAAGTGTAGAAGAATAAAATACAATTAACATACACGAATTATACGTGGAAAACTCCTTCGATGTGAAGAGTAAAAACCACGGGACTTTTGAAGATTCCACCCTTATCACCTTCTATTAGTATGATAAAATTGAGTGCAAAAGAACCCAAATCAGTCATACAAAGGTTCAAAACCCACCAACACTTCCATACATAAGAGATACACATTTGAGAAATAAACGATGAAGAATATCACCCAATTTTGTAGGTTTTGTCCTGCTGCGACCACGGATGAAACAGATCTCAAAAGACGATCCAACCATTCAAAATGAGGCCATATGTGTCCCTAATAAGATGACAAAAAATCAGCACGATATCCAACGGTTGAAACTCCGGCAAATGACAGTTTTGTGCTATCTTTTGAGTTTGTGTTTTCTGATTTTTCTTACAGTTAACCTAACTCCCTCTTAGGTCATATTCATACATTAAAAAAAAACTCCAAGGCTTCTAAGATAAGCCAACCCATTTAGCCCCACGTGGACTAAAAACGTAACTCAACATTTTGGGCTCATAAACACAAGATAAAAGATTTACTTGTGCAGCAAGTGGGTTGGACCCACAACAATCTCCCCCTCCAGCCCATCACGGGGAAGACACGATCACATCTTGATCACTTGAGCCTCATCCCGCCAAGCTTACTACAAAGCTCAACCTTGCTTCCGGGAACTACCTTTGTAAACATATCTGCACTATTCTTGTCGGTGTGGACTTTCTTCAGTTTCATTCCTTTCTCTTCAATCACATCTCGCAACCAATGATATCTAATGTCGATGTGTTTGGTACGAGCATGATACATTGAATTCTTACTCAAATCCATAGCACTATTACTGTCATAGAATACTACATACTCACCTTGCTTCAAACCCAACTCTTGAAGGAAACCTCTTAAGCCAAAGCATCTCGTTGCTCGATTCCACTGCTGCAATATATTCTGCCTCAGTTGTGGACAATGCAACACATTTTTGTAGCTTGGATTACCATGAGATGGCTCCCCCTAAAAACGTAAACACATAACCTGAGGTAGACTTTCTATTATCAAGATCACCTGCCATGTCAGCATCAGTATAGCCTTCAAGTATAGGTTTGCCACCTCCATAGCATATAATCAATTTGGAGGTGCCTCGCAAGTATATGAAGATCCAATTCACTGCTTCCCAGTGAGCCTTACCCGGATTGGATAAACCAAACCGACTGCATGTGCAATATCAGGTCTAGTACACACCATAGCCTGCATCAAAGAACCAACAGCACAAGAGTAAGGAATGGATGACATAGTTTCTTTATCCTTCTTTGTTGTAGGACAAGCTTTCTTATTTAGCTTGAAGTGTGTAGCTAGAGGTGTACTAACATGCTTAGCATGCTTCATATTGAACCTTTCAAGCACCCATTCAATATACTTCTCCTGAGTTAACCACAATTTCCCAGCTTTCCTGTCACGAGCAATCTCCATGCCTAAGATTTGTTTTGCAGGACCTAAGTCTTTCATGTTAAATGACTTGGACAATGCTTTCTTCAAATTTTGAATCACATCCGTATCTTTTCCAACTATCAGCATATCATCTACATATAAATTGAGGATGATGAAGTTACCTTTAGGGAACTTTCTGAAATACACACAAGGATCGGCTGTATTTTGTTTATAACCATTACTTGTCATAAACGAATCAAATTTCCTGTACCACTGCGTTGGTGTCTGTTTAAGTTCTAAAGAATCTTCTTTAACTTGCAAACAAGTTTATCTTTCCCTTTTTCTTCAAAACCTTCAGGTTGCTCCATGTAGATCTCTTCATGCAAGTTACCATGTAAAAACGCAGTTTTTACTTCAAGTTGCTCCAACTCAAGATTAAGATTTGCTGCTAAACCCAATACAGTTCTAATAGATGTCATTTTGACCACCAGAGAGAATATCTCATCAAAGTCAATGCCCTTTTTCTGGTTGGATCCCTTTACCACCAATCTGGCTTTACGCTTCACTATCTTCTCACAATCTTTCATGTTCTTGAAAACCCATCTATTTCTCAAGACTTTCTTGCCCTTGGGAGGCTTCACTAGCTCCTATGTGTCATTCGTTTTCAAGTAATCCATCTCCTCCTTCATAGCATTGAGCCACTGGTTTTTCTCATCATGAGACAAGACCTCTTGATAGTTCTCTGGCTCTCCATCATCACTAACTAGAATAAAGTTTGAGCTTGGATACTTTGTTGAAGGTTTATGCTCTCTAGTGCACCTTCTAACATGTGTATCCTCCACCTGAGGGTAGGTTGCTCCCCCTGCTCATGAACCACTTCCTCATGTGCATCCGCCTCTTGGATTTCTTCATCAGATGAAGACTCAGCAAGATCATCATCATCATCATCAACAATATGATCTGGTACATCATTATCAGGTTGTACCTCACCAGCATTATCATGTATATCATCAAGTACATCCTCAACATTCTTATTCTCATTTGTTGGCTGAATAACAGGAGGACTAGAAGTAGAATCATTAGTAGTATCAAAAGACAACTTTGAAGTAGAAGTGTACCTTGTACTAAGAAGATTTGCACCCTTCTCGTGCTCAAACAATACTACATCCCTACTTCTCACTACCTTACTCTTTTGTGGATCGCAGAGTCTGAAACCATACTCTTCATCCCCATACCCAGCAAATACACATGGATTTGATTTCAAATCAAGCTTTGACCTATGTTCTTTAGGCACATGCATGTATGCCTAGCTGCCAAAGACCCTCAAATGTGAATAAGTGGGATCATGTCCCTTCCATGCTCTCTCTAGAATGTCATGACCAAGAGGAATGGATGGAGATTGACTAATCAAATACACTATATGTAGACACATAATCGTGTCTCCCCATTTAAGGATCCGATGATGAAACATACCGTGGTCTTAATTGGTCCGATCCAAGGGCAGAGCAGTCTGAAAAGCCATTCAAAACCATTTCGAAAAGTGTTAAAGTCCTATTTTAAAGCCCAATTAATTATTCATGATAATTAATTATGTTTGAGCCCAATTCTTTGAAAAGCCCAATTAATTGATAATTAATTGATTTATTTTAATAAATAAATATTTTCAAAGATAATTTTTATAGTTAAAATCTGATTTTATCTCGTAAAATCAGATTTCGAAATTAAAGGATCAAAAAGAAAATCTTTTAAAACGTTTTTTAAAAAAAGGCTGGCAAAGGCGTGTCAAAAGCCAGTCTGGTGCGCCTGGCGCACCATTCTGCTTCAGGCGCAACTTTTCCTGACACGTGGCATTGTACCACACACTGTGCCACGCATTGTGCCGTGCGCCTGGCGTACAGATTTGCGTGAACGCAGGTTTCTTTCTTATCGTTTTTCAAAGCGCGTACCATGTGTATGCTTTTTTACAAGTCATGTCGCGTCATACGCTTGCCACGTCAGCTGCGCCCGGCGCAGCAAGCGCGTGAGGCGCAGTGCCATTTTCCCTATAAATAGGCCTGATTTCCGAACAGATTAAAAAAAACGGATTTTTCACATAACACTCACGAATACTTTACGAATTCTCTACGAACTACAAAACATCCCTACAAAAACTCATACTTTCAAATACAAATACATTCAATCTACATACTTTCAGACATTCAGATTTTCAGGCTTCACGATTGCTCATCCCGAAGGTTGTCAATCTCTCAGACCCAAGCCACGATATAATCCTGAGGGTGCTTAAATAAATTATTTTTATATTGAAGTTATTAACAGTTTTCTTTCCTGATGTAGATCTTTAATGTAAAATCGCTATACTGTATATTCTAACCCTTTTTCTATACTTTCTTTTATTTTATTTTCATGTTATTCTTGCCTTTGTATATTATGTGCCTGCCTGATCATTATATGCATATTATATGATTGTCCCTGCTTTATTGCTTTTATCACCCACATGTTATTTTTGCTGATCAAAGACCTGAAGAACTGTTCTAATATTAATCAGATTACTTTGGACAATCTGCTAAGTTCCCTGTAATATTGATTGCCTAATAACATGTCACTAAAATTAGTCTTTTTATGTATTTCCTGAACCAATTTAGACTAAATATTTTAGGGTGCTTAAAACAATATTTGATTATTTTTTTGGCATAAATTCTGCAATGAATCGATATTTAGTAGAGGCCAACTTTAGGCGAATGTGGTACATTACGACTATATTCGTACCCTCACCCCCGAACTCAATCTCTGGTTCATTTTGACCATATATGGAGTCAAGACGAGGAAATCTACTTTGAATAATTAGTCCCTATGATTTTCCTATATCTAATTAGGTTTTTTATTCTTCCTAAAAAGAATTGTTGGCGACTTCTTTCAAAACAATTTTCAATAAAACCTTTACAATGGAGTAGTCAAATCTAATACGCGCTCACACCGCGTAGGCGAAATAAAAACACGCCTACAATTTGGCGACTCCACTGGGGATGATTTTAAAAAAATTAATTTTTTAAAATGAGTGGATGAAACTTGAAAAATACGATTCATTCTTATTTTTATACCTTTGAATAATATACAGTTTTGCATATGCATGGCTATTGTTCAGCCACCATAAGGACAATCTACCTTGCCTCATTAGCACATGTTCTATGTGTGAGGTCACCCCGGGGGGGTTTGCGCTTTGTCCTTCCAAAAAGCTTCCTCAGCGATAGTGGTGGATCTTAGTTATAAGCAAACCTACCCAACCATAGCATTGTTCTCTTGTTCCTGACTTGAGACTGGAGTGCGTCTTACATGTGGCCACCTCTTTAAGCAGGGGTACGAAGCGTGGGATCAATCTCTTAGTCATGGACCTTTTCAGCCTTAACCTAAACCATACCAATTGTTGAATGTAGAACTGGACTTTAGGTTGAGAACTTTTGCATCCATGTTACCTGACATTTATGTGTGATTGAAATTTTTGCCTGCTGATATGCATTACGCCAGAAATTATTGTAAATCGCGTCTAAAATAAATCTTCGTTTTCGCCCGGACCTTCGTCAATTTATCAATACGCGTGCCGCAGAGCATTGCGCCAAACGCATTAAGTTGCGCCTGGCGCAATGCACCCGCGCCAGATGCAAAGGTTGTGCGCCGCGCGCACCAGTTGCGTGGCACGCAGCCTATTCGTCCCATGCTTATTGGTCGTTTGACCTTTGTTCGAGTCCAAGATAACAAGTTTGCATCAGTATAATATTAAAAAAAAAGGGTCAGTATTTTCATGCAAGGTCGAGTCTGTCCTAAAAAATGAATCTAAAAAAATGGTCATTATAGAGTTAGAGTTGTCATGCATGTCTACCTCTTCCCATTTCCTTTCTGCTGTTCAACTAATCTTCCATGTCAATCCTACCTTTCCATATTCACCAATTTCAAAAAACTTACATATTTCAATATCAATCCTACACCCTCTTTTATTCTACCTTTTTCGAAAACATTTACTAATCATCATCATATCACGACATTTTAAAACATTTTTCAAATCAATCTATCATCTTTTCCTAACAAAAGATAAAACAAGGGGTTCCTTTCAGAAATGAATTTCGAAAATTCTAAGCCCATTCCAAACACCTTCAATTCAACCAAATTCAATCCAATTCATTTGAATTCATTCTAGGCCCATATGCATTAGAATTCATTTTTTGCATTCATTTAGGCCCATGTGCATTTCAGTCCATACATTCACTAGAATTGAGTCGATCTTAGGCCCATATGAATCTAGTTCATCTCAAAATTTAGGCCCATTTGCATCCTATGTCAAGCCCAATCCAAGTCTATCCCTCATCAATTCCAATCTAAGTCTAAGTCTAGTCCGATCCAAATCTTAGGTCCATTTAGGCCCAATTCATATCCTAGGTCTAGTTTGCATCTTCATGTAAGCCCTAGTCAGTCTTCGGACTATAAAAATTCAGTCTTAAGACTATAAAAGTACATCCTAGTCCAGCCTGCTTGCTCACCCGCAAGTTCAAGGTCTAGCATTCCTTAAGTCTATAGGCAATTGTTGTGTCTAGCCTGCTTGCTCACCCGTAGGTTCAAGGTCTAGCATTCCTTAAGCCCATAGGCATTTTTTGAGTCTAGCCTGCTTAGTTTAATGTAAGTTCCGAAGTCTAGCTGTCTAGTTTGCTTGCTCACCCGTAAGTTCAAAGTCTAGTTGCCTAGCCTACATGCCTTAAGTTAAGAGTTTGGCCTTCCTAGTTGTCTAGCTTGCTTGCTCACCCGTAAGTTCAAGGTCTAGCATCCCATAAATCCATAGGCAATTTTTGAGTCTAGCCCGCTTAGTCTAATGTAAGTTCCGAAGTCTAGTTGTCTAGCCTGCTTGCTCACCTGTAAGTTCAAAGTCTAGGTGCCTAACCTGCTTGCCTTAAGTTAAGAGTATAGTCTCCTTTATTGTCAAACCTTCCCTCAAGTCTAGCCTGCTTGCTCACCCGTAAGTTCAAAGTCTAGTCTCCACTAAACCCAATCGTAGAGTCCAATCTGCTTGCATAGTCCGGTCCAGTTCATGTCTGCATTTGCATATAGTTAGGCCCATGTATCTATCATGGTCAAGTCTATACTAGTCCAAAACCCATAACCATCTCCATTTCAAAATTACTTTCCATTTTCATTTCCCTCTTCCATTTCATCTTCCATTTTTCATCCCCATTTCTCATCTTCATTTCTCCATCCTTCATTTCCATTTTTCATTTCGAAAGCATCATTTCTAAAAAATTACGAGGTCCATTCGATTTCTGTTCAGGACGGATTGTGAGATTATAACTTGGGAGCGCCCGACAGAGAAGATACAAGGCCGACCTACTCCTAGGCTCGTCAAACGCATCCTCACATTTTCAGATGAATCCTCCGACTCTTCTGAATCGTCATCTGAAATGGGGATACTAACGAACAACTTAGTGCCATTATGGCTCAACTCACACTGATGAACTCTCGTCTTGAGGAATAAGACAAAGAGATCAAGGAACTAAGGGAGAAGCCCACTGAGGAAGACGAGCAAGGCGGCACTCCACCACCGATCAAAACCATCACAAAATTGAGGTTCGAAAAATTCGAGCAATTGATCCAGTCAATTCCTGCACTCGAGAGTCAGGCTCATGGCCATGACATCATTGATCCTGAACTAAGGGAAAAACTCCTTAAAAAGGTAACATTCGGTGACCTCCCAAAATTTAAGGGGGTCGAAGACCCAGATGACCACTTGAGAGCGTTTTCCATTTCTATGGCTCTCAAGGGCATGAGCAAGGACCTGTTTGCTTATGTCTTTCCTTTAACCTTGGATGCACATCCATCCAAGTGGTTCAGGTCACTGAATAAGGCCAAGCTGAATGATTGGGGCTACATCAGATTGGAGTTCCATAAACAATACATCTACAATACTCAACTTCCCATTGGCCTTCGTGAGTTGGAGTTAACTAAACAAAACTTCAACGAAGACTTCGTCACCTTCCTTAACAGATGGAGGGATAAAGCTGCACAAATGATTAACATACCATCTCAGGAGGATCAAGTCCGACTGGTGATCCGTAACCTGCAGCCGAAGTATGGGGATCATATCAAGTTCCAACCTGTAGAGTCTTTCACGAAGCTCTATAAGGTAGGCCTGCTGATTGAAGAAGAAATACAGGCCAACAAGAACAAGGGTTCCAACAACAACAACAACTCTTTCAAGAAGAGTAACAATAGCCCTTCTAGCCCTAAAAGCAATGAGGTCAATGCCATAGCTGCTAAAAAGAGAGGCTATCAAAAGCCTCAAAGAACATTCGCACCTTTAGGCATGTCCTTAGAAGAAGCCTTCACTAGACTTCATGCAAGGGGGGGACTTAAGCCTATTGGCCCTACTCCAGATCCTGCTCCAGAGAATAGATCCAAGAGGTGGGATCCAAATGCCTACTGCGAGGACCACCAAGGGAATGGACACCCAACATCTGCATGCTGGACCTTAAAGAATCACCTGCAGGATATGGTTGAAGACGGTAGATTGCCAATTTCACCAGCAGCAAAAGTCAGCAATAGCAGCAACCCCTTGGGCAGCACCTGAATAACGCTGGGGCTTAGTCATTTAATGCTAGTTTTCTAGGTTGAGTCGGAGAGTCCCTCCTCTAGCTCCTTCATTTCCCTTCTTGTCGAGTTTATGTCATTTAGGTTTTTAATTCCGATAAGCCTTGTTCTATTTATTTCTGATTAATAAAAAAAAAAAAATTCCTTTTCATTTTCATTGGTCTTCCATCATTTTTATTTATGCTTCTAACTCAATGATGAAACTTAAATCAACTAATGAACTTGACTAATAAAAAAGGAGATCTGACAAAAAACAAAACAAAAAATATAGTAAAGAAAAAAATGAAAAAAGGACATACATTGGATCAGGAGTTACTCCCCTTCCCTTCTATTACCTTCCATAAGCCATCCATGCAATCCAATCAAAAATCCTTTAAACCATCATCTCCATCAAAGCTCCGCAAACAACCTCCAAATCTTCCACTACCCTAAACCAAACTTGTGTGCAAGCCTTACTACATACAAAAAAATCAATGCCGGGCAAAAATATTCAAAGTACGAAAAAAATGAAAAAAGTAAAGGGAAACGCACAAGATAAAAAGAAAAGATTCAAAAGAAAAGAGCCAAAGGCAAAATAAAAGATCAAGCTAGGGGGCTTGCACACAAGTTCTACCCCTCATTCAAATCCTTCAATCCATTAAACCTACAATCCAAATCCATGATCCTCCATTAGCCCAACCAATTCAACCTTCATCTAAACCTCAAGCCTTCAACTTTTCAACCTTTCATCAACCCTAACTCCTTTTTCAAGGTATGTTCAAGCCCGCTAGGTTGAAAACCCAAAAGGGCGGCCTAGGCAAAAGTTAGGGCATAAAAAAAATATGATAAAAAAGAAATCAGATCCAGAACTACGAATGGTTTGATTCCGCAAGGATACGTAGGAATCCTCATCTCGAGGTCCGACCGCTTGAATAAAATAAAATTAGTCATGGTCTAATGATTTGATTTTCTAGAATTTAGGAGCATATTCTTTCTAGATCCCAACATAGACTCGAGTCTGCACCTAGCCTCGTCAAAACCTTTTCCTACCTACATATATATGAGTCATAAATTCAAACCCTTTATTTTTCAATCTAAGCTCTCCTTTTCCCCGAAGAACTCTCCGATAATTCCATGATTTATGGCGATATCTGACTTTGCCTATATCAACTTCCCAAAGAAGAATCCCTAGTACAATCCCCAGTGAAAACTTTCAATGTTCAAGACATAGCAACTATGTTTCAATATCAGACCAAGTACATTTCGATTAAGGCTCATGCCTAATTCAAGGCAAGCTCACCCAAAGTGGGGGCTTCCTATGTGTGGTGGTTCCTCTGATTCAAATCAAACTCCCGAAAAGTTGTAATCTGCAGACCTCGTTTTTGAACCCCGATTGTTTACTAAAAATGATTTTCGAAAATCATTCAATCTATTTCTAATCATTCTATCATTCTATACATCTTCTAGCCTTGCAAAATCCTGACCTTGCATTGCAGCCTTGCAAAACCCTGACCTTGCATTGCATTTCATACATTCTAGTCTTGCATAACCCTGACCTTGCATTTTGTGCCACCCTTTAGATTTGCATAACTGTCATCCTTGTATAGCGTCTTGTGCATCCTTAGAGAGTAAGTTTGCATCATTTGCATCACTATGTGCTTATGTGAGTTGTTTGCACCTATCTGCTAACATCTTTCCCTGCAGGTAATCAGATTGCTTGTAGTTATTGTCCTGCATACTGACTTTGTTTTGCAGAGACCGGCGGTTATAGATCAGTTCTAAACTGCAGAGCGTGTAGAATCGGTCTCTGTCCCGACACCGTATACTTTGACTATCGGTTTCCTAAACCTCAGTCAAAGTGGGGGCTTCTGTAGACACATAATAGTGTCTCCCTATTTAAGGATCCGATGATGAAACATACCGTGGTCTTAATTGGTCCGATCCAAGGGCAGAGCAGTCTGAAAAGCCATTCAAATCCATTTCGAAAAAGTATTAAAGTCCTATTTAAAGCCCAATTAATTATTCATGATAATTAATTGTGTTTGAGCCCATTTCTTTGAAAAGCCCAATTAATTGATAATTAATTGATTTATTTTAATAAATAAATATTCTCAAAGATAATTTTTATAGTTAAAATCAAATTTATCCCGTAAAATCATATTTCGAAATTAAAGGATAAAAGAAAATCTTTTAAAACGCGTTTTAAAAAAGGCTGGCAAAGGCGTGTCAAAAGCCAGGCTGGTGCGCCTGGCGCACCACCGTGCGCTTGGTGCACAGCCTTGCGCCTGGCGCACCATTCTGCGTCAGGCACAACTTTTCCTGACATGTGGCACTGTGCCACACACTGTATAGTGCGCCTGGCGCACAGATCTGCGTGAAGCGCAGGTTTCTTTCTTATCTTTTCTAAAAGCGCGTACCACGTGTACGCTTTTTACTGGTCATGTCACGCCATACGCTTGCCACGTCAGCTCCGTCTGGCGCAGCAGGCGCGTGAGGCGCAATGCCGTTTTCCCTATAAATAGGCCTGATTTCCGAACAGTTTAAAAAAAACGGATTTTTCACATAACACTCGACGAATACTTTACGATTTCTCTCTACGAACTACAATATATCCCTACAAGACTCATACTTTCAAACACAAATACGTTCAATCTACATACTTTCAGACATTATGATTTTCAGGCTTCACGATTGCTCATCCCGAAGGTTGTCAATCTCTCAAGCCCAAGCCACGGTATAATCCTGAGGGTCCTTAAATAAATTATTTTTATATTGAATCTACTAACAGTTTTCTTTCCTGATGTAGATCTTTAATGTAAAATCTCTATACTGTATATTCTAGCTATCTTTTATTTTATTTTCATGTTATTCTTGCCTTTGTATATTATATGCCTGCCTGATCATTATGTGCATATTACATGATTGTCTCTGCTTTATTGCTTTTATCACCCACATGTTATTTTTGCTAATCAAAGACCTAAAGAACTGTTCAAAAATTAATCAGATTAATTTGGACATTTGCTAGGTTTCCTATAATATTGATTGCCTAATAACATGTCACTAAAATTAGTCTTTTTATGTGTTTCCTGAACCAATTTTGACTAAATATGTTTAGGGTGTTTAAAACATTATTTGATTATTTTTTTGGCATAAATTCTGCAATGAATCGATATTTAGTAGAGGCCAACTTTGGGCGAATGTGGTTCATTATGACTATATTCGTACCTTCACCCCCGAACTCAATCTCTTGTTCATTTTGACCATATATGGAGTCAAGACGGGGAAATCTACATTGGATAATTTGTCCCTATGATTTTCCTATATCCAATTAGGTTTATGATTCTTCCTAAAAACAATTATTGGCGACTTCTTTCAAAACAATTTTCAATAAAACCTTTACAATGGAGTAGTCAAATCTAATACACGCTCACACCGCGTAGGCGAAATAAAAACACGCCTACACTACACATTGCACTACTTCAGCCCAGTATGTCTTAGGAAGATCAGACATTCTAAGCAGCATGCACCTCACCTTGTCTACAATGGTTATGTTCATCCTCTGAGCAACTCCATTGTGTTGTGGTGTGTCGGGCTCTATCTTCTCATGTCTAATGCCATGTTGTCAGCAATAATACTTGAACTCATTCGATGTATACTCACCACCATTGTTAGATCGAAGACGCTTCAACTTTCTTTCGGTCTCCCTTTCTACCATGACATGAAACTTTATGAAAATCTCGAACGCTTGACTTTTTGCCTTCAACATATACGTCCAAGTTCTTCGAGTAGTATCATCAATTAAAGTGAGAAAATATCTATTGCCACCTCTATAGGGTCACAAACATCAAAGTGAACTAACTCTAAACAATGATCACAAGGGTCAAGAGAAACCGTTTTATCAACAGGAATAAGAGTTTTACCTGCTAACAGTTTGATCCCCTTGTCACTTATATGCCCTAGCCTTTGATGCCACAAATTTGGAGAATTCTTCAATTGCATTCAGCTCACCAGAACATACACTCAAGTATGTCTTATACAAAGAGCAACACAACTCGCCACGAGCAACTGTCATCGAACCCTTGGACAATTTTCGCTTACCATCACCAAATGTATGTCGAAACCCTTCTTGATCAAGCACATTTGCAGACAACAAATTAAGACGTAAGTTAGGTATATGACGCTCATTCTTCAATGTAAGCATGCACCCAAAACTTGCCTTAACACGAATATCACCTAACCATCTTCACACGAATATCACCTAACCATCTTCACACGAATATTACCTAACCAACAATGCTAGCTGAGCTCTTGTTCCCTATCTTCACACTACCAATATTACCAGATTAATAGTTGGTGAAATACTCCCTTTTAGGAACACAATGGTATGAAGCACCAGAATCTACAAAACACTATGTATCTGAACTTTCTACATAATGACACTCACTAGTTGCACAAATTAAAGTGACCTCATCATCACTCTTAGAAGCGATTGCTGCTGTATTTTTATCACCTCCATGCGTTTGTGGGTCTTGCTTCTTACCTTGTTCTTTCTTCCAATGGTAGCAAAACTTTTTGATATGGCCAGGCTTGTTGCAGTAATGACATGTCATAGTCTCTAGACTTGGACCTCCCCTTTGAGTTACCACAACCTTTGGGAACTGTACTCTTGCTCCTTCCACGATTCTCAACAATAAGAGCATGTGGATTATCAACTCATTGTTGTGGGTCCAGCCCACTTGTTGCACAAGTAAGTCTTTTATCTTGTGTTTGTGCGCCCAAAATGTTGGGTTACGTTTTTAGTCCACTTGGGGCTAAATGGGTTGACTTATCTTAGAAGCCTTGGAGAGTTTTTTGATGTATGATTATGACCTAAGAGGGAGTTAGGTTAACTGCAATAAATTCAGAAAACACACACTCAAAAGAGAGGAACAAAAGAGAGTAGAGCAGCTCGTTTTTTCAGGACAGTTTGCACGAAACTGTCATTTACCGGAGTTTCAACCGTTGGATCATGCTGAATTTTTGTCAGCTTGTTGGGGACAGGTAGGGACTAATTTTGAATGGTTCGATCGTTGTTATGAGCTCTGGTATGTCCGTCGTCGCAGCAGGACAAAACCTACGAAATTGGGTAATATTCTTCACCTTTTATTTCTCAATTGTGTATCTCTTATGTATGCAAGTGTTGGTGGGTTGTGAACCTTTGTATGACTGATTTGAGTTCTTCTGCCCTCAATTTTATCATAATAAAAGAAGGTGATAAGGGTGGACTCCTCAAAGGTCCCGTGGTTTTTACCCTTCACATTGAAGGGGTTTTGCACGAATAATTCATGTGTGTTGATTCTATTTTATTCTTCTACACTTGATGATTAGTTGCTGCCCATTATTGGTTGATTGATGTGTTGTTTGCTTGGTGAATTATTTGTGGTGTATTTGAGTTTTTTTTTTTGGTTGATTGTCTTGGAGGTGATCCTTATGGGTAGTCGATATACTATGAGGGTCCTATCAAATGGTATAAGAGCCGATGGTTCAGCTGGGAGAACGCGCATACAATGGTGGACCCCATGGTTGGCTTGCTGGAGCACGCAGCGTGCAGAGCGGTGTAGCTTTAGGGCTTGGGTGCAAGTCTTATGGTGGTCTTTTGTATGGTTCTCGAAGATGGGTAACTCAATTAATGCATGGACATGCGGTTGTAGATCCAGAATATGTCAGGGGTGTAACCTGGGAGCATGGAGCGGAAACATGTGGGTTGCAGACATAGCTCGGAGGCATGGTGCATGAGATGTGGAGGCTCTCAGTGTGACCACATGATGGGAAATTTGTGCTTGGTGCCTTGTGTCGAAAGTATTCCTGATATTGTGGTGGTCAGGCGGCGTGTTCCGCGGGTTGACGGCGGTACAAGATGATTAGACGGATCATCGCTGGAGGGGAGGCTTGTGGTCCTTGGTCTGAGAGGAAGATTGTTGGGTATTCATCCCATGTTCCACATCGGAGAGATAAGAAGGAGATACCTAGTTTATAAGAATTCACCAACTACATTAGTATGAGGCCTTTTGGGAAGGAGCCCAAAAACAAATTTGTGTGGGTTACGCCCAAAGCGGACAATATTATACTAATGGTGGAGTTATAGGTGGACCCATGGGCCCTACAGAAAATGCATCTCCAACTCTCTCTCATCTATAGGTCAAAATACTACAACTCAACAATGAGTAGAAGAACAAGCAAATTTTCTACCACCCTATAACCTCCCTCTATAACCTATAGCAAACCTTAACATAAAAAACGGTCTAGTATTACCTAATGTGAAAGCCTACATACGCGTAGTAAAATTTGCTAGTATAAATAGAGGAGATGTGTGTGCATTGTTTGTGTGTCCAGCTCAGTCAGATTTATTTGAGTGAAAAGAAGTGAGCTTGTATGAGTTTAATATTTGTGAGTGTATGCAAGCAGCTACTATAAAAGTAGCCATGTTTGTTATATTGTTTTGTGTTTGAACGTAGCTTCACGAATTCTTTCTATTATCTTTACACTTATTACGCTACTACTTTGCATGTTATTTTTTTAGTCTTCCCACATTAAATTTACCCCAAAATACTCTATAATTGGTATCAAAAGCCGTACGTTCCGATTCGTTAAATTTTCGGGACCATTTTTTTTTTGCTAAGCGAGTAAGGATTTTCATTATCGTTTAATGCCAATTATAGCCTAGCTATGTTTAAGGGAAGCAAACCAACAAATCTGCACTCCTCCACCAAAAACAGGCAACCTCAAACCAACAGGAATAAGTATACTATATACAATTGACATCTAAACACTGCTTAGCAATTAGCAATCATTTACAATGTTGAAAACCATTCATGATGTTGAGCTTGAAATCTTCGGAGGCATAACAACAAGGATACTAATTATAACTACTTGCTTAATTCTCTGAACTATGTGTTGCACAGATGGTACAACTTGTTGCCAGTAGCTTCCATTTCTCCATTTCACATTGAGCAACTAAGATTCTCTTAGTGCACATGGGCACTCCTAAGTACCTGACAGTCAGTTGAATCCTGTGTAAACCTGATGCATCAGTAACTCTCTAAACCTGATCTTCATTCATGACACAACAGTAAATAGCAGATTTTTGGATGTTTGCTTTCAAACGACATGAGTCTGAAAATAGCTTGAATGCTTGCAATAATAGATATATTGAAGGGAATATAAGGTCATCAACAAAACAACCATGTGGAAACTTGACCTCCTTGCATCTCGGATGGAATTGAAAGTTATCCAATTTAGCCATTTACTTAAGTATTATGGATAAATACTCCACACATCCAACAAATAGCTAAGGAGGGGAGACATGGGGTCCCCTTGCCTCAAACATCTAGCAGAGCTAAAGAAACCCTGTATTGATCCATTTATCATTAAGGAGAATTTAGGAGTAGTTACACACTCCATAATCATATTAACAAAGGAGCTAGGAAAGCTTAAATGTGCTAACAGCTCCCTGAGAAACCCCAATCTACAGTATCATATCTTTATGTAGATCAAGCTTGACTAAAGAACTATGATCGGCATTATTCCTCCCATAATGCTTGACTAAGTCATGTATGACCATTATATATATTGTGCACAATGAGCCTACCATGCACAAAACCACCTTAATTATCAATAATTCAATCAAGTAAAATGTGTCTCAATCTCCCATAAAGCACATTTGTAATGCATCTATAAAGTACATTATAGCATGAACTATGCCTGAAATCACTCACATTTTGTGGACACTTACTCTTAGAAATCAATGTACTCAAAGTTGGGTTTAATTCTTTCAATAGCTTCCCACCTTACAATACATCAAGTAGAATACTAATCACATTATTTCCAATGATGTTCCATGTGTTTTAAAAGAAAGTGCTAAATCTGTTTGGTCCTTTCCTCCTTGACCTTTAGTGTCAAGAATGGAGAATAGAGCACTCTTCACCTCCTCAGCAGTATAAGGAGCTTCTATAATGGCCTTCAAGTGGACCACACTGAATAACTTATTGAAACCCAGAAGTCCTATGTTCCTATACATTGTCAAGCAATCCAGTATAATAAGAAATCATTGTAGCTAAAACTTCACTAATCGAATCTTGCCAAACTCCCTAAGTATCATGTGTACTGTAAACCTGATTCTCAATACTCTGATGAAACAAGGCTGTGTTTTCATCTTCAGCCTTGATCCATTGCAACTTAGACTTTTGTTTCAAAAATTCTACATATGCCTGGTGCTTCATCTTCTAATCCTAAACAACAATCAATTATGCATCTGCTAATTGGGTTTTTCAGGTCGTTGATGCATTAATAGGATATTAAGTGGATTGGACTGAACTGGACTTTGCCAAATTCAAAACGAATCTAAAGTTTTTTGGACTCGAGAAATTGAGTCCAAATCTGAACCGAACTTTTTTAAGTCCAATCAAGTCCAGTTCGATACTTTTTTCTTAGGGTTTTTCTACGTAGTGCCCCTGTGTTTTTCGAAATTCTACATTGTACCCAGCCTTTTTGAACTCTCCACATTGTACCCCTGAACTTTCTAAACGTCACACAAAATACCCTTACTAATATAAAATCCTACTCCAAACCTCACTTAGTCTTCAATTTATCAGATCATATCCCAAACCTCAGTCAAATAACAAGGCTAAAAAATCCTACTCTATGCCCACAGGGTAAGAAAGTCCCAAAATCTACTGTTTCATATCGTGTATAAGGGTATTTTGTGTAACGTTAAGAAATCTTAGGGGTACAACATGGAAATTTCAAAAACGTCGGGTACAACATAGAATTTTGTAAAACACAGGGGTACAATGTAGAAAAACCCTTTTTCTTAAGTCCGAATCAAGTCCAGTCCAGTCCGATTATTATATTAATTTTTTTTCCAATTTAGGTTCACAATGTTTACTCATGATTGAAATTCGAAAGATTGAACTTATTATATGCATTCCATAAAGTGAGTTACATACATATTTAAAATCTATAATAACATGCAAATTGCAAATACAAGATTCAACCCAAAATAATAATTGAAAAGCCTTCTAAGTTGAGAGAAAACAAAGAAAAGGAAATTTATATAGCAAGATGTGTTATGAAATAGAATATGAGACAGAGAGACAGAGAGAATGCAAGATAGAGAGAGACCGAGAAAGTGAGAGAAAATGAGGAATTGAGGAGTGACTAATGAGGAAGATGACTAAGCCGGCTACAAGGGACTTGAATAATCATTTATGATTTTATTTAATAAAAGGCTAAAAAGGTTATAAACTTTCGACTTTTTAGTTTTCACTTTGGACTATTGGAGGGCAAGTTAAAATTTTGACGCAACCTAAAAACATTTAAAGCGGGGAGGTTGAAATGTCTCAAACTTGAAAAATACTACCTCCGTCCCAAAATAGTCTGAACACTTTCCTTTTTTGTTTGTCCCAAATTAGTTTGAACACTTCCATTCTTGGCATGGTCCCACCATTAATATATTATTTCTTTTACACATCTTTGGCCCACACTCTACTTTTTATCAATAAAAAGTAAGCCAACTTTCTCTCTCCTCTAATAAAAAATAACCCACCAACTCCTATCACATCTACTTTTTAAATAAAATAACATTTGATAACCACACCACAACTTATCACCTTAAACTACGTGTCCCAACAAGTGTTCAGATCTTTCTGGGACGGAGGGAGTACCAAAGAATTTTATTTATACATACATTACTTATATACATATATATTTGTATATATATACACATATATATTATACGGATTTTTCACCATATCCCCTTAATCTCTTCAAAATTCATCATATGCCCTTGAGGACAAATGGGTGTCAACTTTTTACTCATTAAACCCTAATTCCGTTACAAAACCCTAATTAACCTCTATTTGAGTCGTTAACCTTAATTGACCACCATTAAAACGCCACAAATAACCACTTTTGTCACTCTTCCTCCATAACTAACTTCTTCTTTAGTCCTAGGTGTTGTTTTAATGCTAATCTGTTAGGGTCAATGAGTGAAAGTAGGGATTAAGTAACATTTAGTAACGAAATCAGGCATATATTTGGACTAGATTGGAATTTTTGGACTCCAAAGGGGTAAGTCCAAATCCAGCCTAAAAATATTTGAACTCAAGAATTTGAGTCCCAGTCTAGTCCAAAGGTTTTTCAGTTAAGTCCAATCCGACAAGTTTAGACTGGACTGGATTGGACTCTGGACTTTTCACAGTCCGCTTACACCACTATACATTAATGATTGAGCTACAACCATGTCATGATATGCCTTGAACTCAGCAGCTTGAGTATGTAAAAGTCCCACCTTGTTAAGCTCTTTCAATGCCAGCTTGACTTGCTTCAAAATTTTCACCACATTGTTTATTTTGGAGCCATTTACCGGAGAATTCTATTGATTTCTCACCAAATCATCAAATTGTGGAGACAATCTTCATATAGTAAAATATTTAAATGGCTTCCTACAATAATTTCTAGGATAAACAGTGTGAAGCCTAGGGGAGCGATCAAATGCACCATCATTCATTTAACACACCCCTGCTGACTTATACACATCTTTCCAAGCTAAATTAGCTAGAAATCTGCCTAACTTGGAGAATACTCTTGTACTACTTTGCTGCCTGTCGTTCTAGTGTAGAAGTTCCCAGTACTTTTAATATCTTCTAATCCACAATTCAAAAACGTCTAGTAATACCTTCCGTTTTTGCTTCTCTAATATAAATCCTTATTCTCTCCTCAGTATTCATAACACAATTAACACAACTTTGTCATGAACTAGTTGAGTGTCGTCATTACTGCCTTCATTAAGAGCTTGAAATGCATTGGCTGTGCTTGTTTGCTTAACACTAGAAGTTCTCTGTCTTATAGGTCTAAGAGCCCTCTAAAAACATTTGTGATCAACTTCAATATTCTCCGTATTTGCAGGAGCCATAGTCTCACTCACAAGATGAGCACTATGCTTTGAAACCCAAATTTGCTTGACCTTGTTGATTCTACAATCTTTTGTCTCATGCTTAATACGTTTATAGTTTGTGGATTGGGTAGGTTTTCGTTCTTATGTTACCTGGACTTCAGTTAACTCCCCATATTCATTAATAAAAGTAATGTGTTCAAGAAATTTTTGATCAATTTGAATTTCAACTAAGATTCTTGCATACTTCATCTTCTCTCTATTCCTAGTTGTATCATTCCTCTTAATGGGATTTCCAAGTTGAAATAAAATCTTATGAAGATATTTCTCACCCCAATACTTGATACCAAGCTTCAATTGTACCCAAATAGGCTGAGTCTTAACATATTCCTTTTCAAAAACCATATTTGGATTCTAAGGTTTCATAATCAATTGTTTATTGTAAAAAAATAGTGACCATTTAGATTTTTATCTCTAGATTCCATAGCCTTAAAACGCACCAGATACACTCCTCTTTTCACCACTGCAACCTTAAAAACATTAAATGATCTCCAAAACCTTCTTATGAACCCTTCCATTACTTGGATTGGTGGATATGCACCCACAACATATTAAACTGTTGAAGAATTCTAATAGCTAATCTCAACATTTATATCCTTCAACTAAATTTGAACATGTTCCAAATTACAAGTTAACATCATCCACTGCAACTAGACTCACTATTTCTTCATCAGAATTCATAAATTCATTCACGTGATTCCCAATTATTTTCATTATTACAATTCACATTTTCCACATTACCAACTCCAGTTACTTGTTTAATTCCATTACAATTATACTCTTTAGCAACCTCATCAAATTGTTGTAAAAATCGGGATTAAAGACATGCCTTCATTCATCTACAATGCTCTTCTCTGAGTTTTTGGATTCTAGTACTCCGATGAATTGATTGAAGTCATTCATTGAAAGAACGACGAAATTCAGATTGCTTCTGCAGTTGCTGAACCTGGCTTACCGGATCTCCTAAAAGTCCAAGGACCTTTAGTACTGTACCCTACCCCCGAACTCGTAACCATCGCCCCAAGCAAGATCGCACTTGTTCCTTTTCTTTCTCTATTCTTCCTTCTTCTTTGCTTTGCTCCTCCGAATATGATGAAAGGAATTCCTTTTTTCTCTCAACCCTATCAGCCCTTCAAGTGCATAACACTTTGCCTTTCCCATATGTTCGCCTTTCTAAGTCAAGTGATGGTGGATCTCGTAATAAGGGTTCGTCCTTCTTCCTCCCCTTGACCTATTGAAGTTGCCTACTGTAGCCCTAGCCCTGACTCTAATTTTCTTTTTCTGCAGCATTGCTTCTATGATCTTAGGAGCACTGGCCGCCATGGCCCAAACGAAAGCAACATTGATGATTTTGGAGAATGAACCTAACTAATTCCTAGTCCAAAATCCAAAGCTTCCACACCAAGTATTTCATCCATTGATCGAGTTTTGAGAACCAGAGAATCCGAAGGACCTCTAGGCTTTCCCACATTCTTCCCTCGACCTCCAAGATTTCTTCTCATGGCAACAATGCATAATAACAGTGTGTGCCAAGAGATTACTTGGAGGAAAGAAAAACATATATTCACATCTTTCGGAACCATTATTTGGCAAAATTATCTGTCAGGGTCCGATATATTGCAATAATATATATACTTAAAATATTTTTGGCTATCTTCACGGTCAGGGACCGTAGTGCGAGGTAGTGCATGGCCGGGATTGTGATGCTTGTTTGTCGGGGACCAAGCTTACTTGTGTATTATCAGGCAACACTCAGTCATAAATGGTGGATATTACTAGTTTATTAATATTGAGAAACTCAACAATGAAAATTAATGTACGTGGAGTACATATATGCAATTCTGTTAATTGGGACAAGATCTATGGGGTATACTTCGTGGTAGTGAAGCTACATTATCAACCGATCCAGAAGTTAATGAAGTGGAAGATTACGGTCTGAAGAACCACCGCGCTAGCAGCAACCGTCGAGGAAGAGTTGCTAGATAGTATCAAGGATGCAAAGACACCTACAGAGACGTGGGACACATTTTCATTTTTGTTCTCTGCGAATAATGATGCTCAACTTCAGCTTCTTATCAATGAGATGTTGTCGATCCAACAGATTAACATGATGGTGAATTAGTATTTCACCAAAGTCAAGACTTTGTGCGAGAAAATCACAAAGTTAGATCTTGAAAATCCCATCATCGAGACGAGGATTCTCAATATTATTGTCCAAGGCATAAAGCTTGGATATGGTAGTCTTGTCACGGCGGTCCAAGGTTGGGTTACATAACCATCTATAATTGAGTTTGAAAATGTGTTGGCTAACCTCAAGGCTCTAGAAAATCAAATGTTTAGATTTTACGTCAAGGATGAAGAGAAAGCTCTTTTTAGCAAGAAGTTAGATGTCAAATGAGGGAGGTGATTAGAGAGGTGAGTCGAGTAATCAACTTGGCAAGTCAAATAGAATGTCAAGCGGATTGAGAAAAGGACAGAGAGGAGGCTTCTATTGAAGGGGAGTACGACAATATCGACAATAAGACGAGAAGGAAGAGAAAAATAAAACGTGGCTAGATATCGTGTGCTATAATTGCAATAAGATTCGACACTATGCTCGAGATTGTTTGTCTGAATTAGCAGAAGGGAATGCTGCAATTTCGACGAAGCACGAGAGCCAAAGTGAAGTCGAGTGGGAGGTACAAGCACCCTACGCAGTTGAAGAGGATTACATCTTCGACATGGAGGTGGCGTCACCCAATTGCATAGAACCAGAGGAGCTTGTCGTAGTCAACGACAAGATGATCAATTATAAAGATAATTGGATCATTGATTTTGGTTGCTCCATTCACATGACCGGAGATAGAAATTTTTTTTTTACCAATGTCTAAATACATGCATGATCGAGTTATGATAACAACAAATAACTGAGAATTGCCAATAACCGATATTGGTAAGGCGGTGGTGATTCCACAATTTAGCAATACGTAAGTTTAGATGGATGACTATACCATATTCTCGGTATGGTAAAGAAACTGTTGTCACTTTCACAAGCTATGGCATCCAAAAACCATGTTCTTTCTTTTTGGTCCTCGTGACATTAATGTGTACTAGACGATGGAAGAAGATTCTTCTTCTATCTTGGAGGGGTGGCGTCTTGAATCAGTCTACGCCATGTCTACTCAAACGACATATATAAGCAAGGCAAGGAAAAATGAGACAATTGATTTATGACATGCATGCTTGGGTCACGTATGCTACAACAAGCTCAAGGTGATGATGAAGAAGCCATGCTCAAGGGTCTTCCTGAATTACATGTCAAGGAAGATATCTTTTGCGCTAGAAGTCAAATTGGTAAAGTACACCAACTTCCATATGAAGATTTGAATTTCAAATAGAAGGAACCTTTGGAGTTGGTTTACTCGCATGTGTTGTCTAGTAAAACAACATTCAGAGAGTGACTTACGCTACATGATCACTTTCATGTACTATTTTTCAAGATATGTCTAGGTCGGTTTCATGAAAGAGAAAACTGGAGCTTTTGGCAAGTTCAAGCAGTTTAACAAAATAAGTTAAAAACAAGTTGCCGACAAAAATTCAGTGTCTACGTACAGACGATGGAGGAGAGTATACATGTAAAAAATTCTCCCAATACTTGCAAGACAGCAAGATCTGACGCCATCTAACTTCACTAGTGGAAAAAATTATATATTATCCTAAAAAAGGATATAGTTATTCAGAAACTGCATCCGTTGAGTCATGGTTTTTGCGTGCAAGGGAATGGATTAGTTAACTGATCCGGTGGTGTCCTTAACCAGATTAGTTAACAAAAGCTAATTCCTTTTTTTGTCAACTGATCTGGTTTAATGAAACTGTATCAGTTAACAACATTCACTTCAGGTTTTTTTTCCTCAGTTTCTTATTTTTCCTCACTTCGAGCTTCCTCCTTCCTATAACCTCCAACCATTCCAGATTTTAGCCATTTTCCCATTCTTATTCTTTCTCTTCCTGTAGAAGACAAAACCGACGAAAATGAGATAAAAAATTTCGCAACTCAAGTATCCATAAAGAGGAGAGAGAGAAACAATCAACTATAGTGGAGATGACGATAGAGGTACTAAATCGCGGTGGCGGTGCTTCTGCTACAACGACAGTTGTCCAAAACGGCAGCGCTGCAAATCTTAAACAAAAAGCTTCTTGGGAACCCTAGAAGTTCAAAGGACAACAATTGCAGCCACCAACGACAACCGACTGGTGATGCACTATACTGGTGACGGGCACGAATCACCCAGATCCCTGAAGTCGAAAAGGTTAGTGAAATTCCACAAATTGTAGGGTTATAGATTTGGGGATTTAAATTGAAATCTATTGGTGGGATTTGGGGATTCTAAGTGAAATCCCCTAAATTAATAACCCTGCAATTTGTCACCTCTTTGATCTTGGTTTCTCCTTTCTTTCTAGTTGGTTTTCTCCTACTTTGGTTTAAGTTGGTGCTAAATTTATCTGTAGTTCAATTCCTTCAATGATTTTGATGTGGGTTTTTGTAGTAATGACTATGAAGAAGAAGGAAAAAACTAGTTTTCAAGAGCCTTGTTTGTTTAAGCTGAATCTAGGATTATTAAAAATGTTGTTGGAATTTGAGTTATGTTGTGATTAAGTGGTAACCTTAGATATTTTATTGAATCTTGAAATATCCACTTAATTCAACTTTATGTTAGTTTTTGTGGATTCATAGTTCACTAGTGGAAAAAAATGTTATATGTCACAACGCAACTGATCCGATTTTTAAAAAACCGGATTCGTAAATCGTGAAAATTTTGGACCTAACAACTGGGTTGAGTAACTGATCTGGTCCAGTTCTGAACCGGATCAGACGCGTCCCAACTAAACGTCCCTAGCTTCATTTAATGCCCAACGTCCCCAGCTAGCCCAACCCCTCTAGTTAAATAAGATCCTTACTCCCATTCCAAACCCTACCAGTCTCTCTTCCTCTTTCCTCCCCACAAACGCCTAACCCTAAACAGTAAACACATTCCTCCAGCCTCTCTCTTCCTCTTTCCTCCCCACAAACGCCTAACCCTAAATAGTAACCAATGTCGTTCCTTTAACAACCTCCGGCATCTTCTTTTTCGATCTCACCGCCACAAACCCTCCTCTAACTAACGCTCCTCAGTCTCTCATTCTCACTCATCAATGGCGTTCTCTCTCTCCACTCCGTCGCTTGCCGCTGTCAACAACCACCACCAACCACTCTTACTTTCGTCGCCGCCGTGTCATTAAATCTCGTCCCTGCTGTCTCCTATATCAGATCTCGTCGCCACCGTGTCATTAAATCTCGTCCCTGCCGTCTCCTATATCAGATCTCGTCGCCGCCGTGTGTTCTCCACTCTCAATGTTGGAGGCTTTTAATTCTGTTATTTACTTCAATTTTTTTCCGTTTCAGATCTAGGGTTTATTTTTTTTCCGTTTTCAATTTTCATTTTCGTTCTATTTTCCCATTTTCGTTTATTATTTCGTTTGTTTATTTTAATTTCAACGATTGTTTATTTTAATTTCATACTAATTCCGTTTGTTGATTTTTATTTTTTATTTTTTTGTAATTTCAAATGTAAAACATTGCGCAATTACATAGGTTTTGTCAAAGTTTGTTCCTTCTCGTTAATTAAATTATACCCATACACCACTAAACTTTCTAATAATCCGACAATGATACCAAAATCATCATCGAGTTATTTGTACAATTATCATATTTGTCCCTGGATCTCTATTTGCGATACCCAAAACAAGTTTCTATTCGAAATGTCAAGCTCATCATGCATTGGTAACAAGTTTATGGATCTAGTGCTTTTGACAGTTTGGGTGACAAATCTGATTAAGAATGAAAAATCTGATGTTATTAATGTAGAATGTTATTTCCATAATGTGGAAAAATCTTCTTTTTTTCCCTTGTAATTTCGTAATATTTTCGTATTGCCACTATTGTAGAATGTTATTAAAATCTGATGCCAAATATCGATTAAAAATCAAAAATGCAAAATAGTTTGGGGGCCTTAACTGATCCGGTTTTGGGTGAGGACAAAAAACTGGATCGGTAAGGCCTTTTTTGACCGGTGCGATTGTAGTTTTTTCCACTAGTGGGTTCTTGAATTTTTCATGAATGTTGAGGGTTATTAGTTTGCTTGTACTAGAAAAATTAATGAATGAATTGTCGTTCCCCTAGGTTTTGAATGACGACAAACAGCTGCAGGGAACATTTGTTATTACAGGTGGTTCTAGGCTGTTAGGAAACAACTGAGTATCCAACTGTTCCAAACTGTTAAAAGAAACAATCAAAAGAATATTTGCTATGCTATGATGTATTCTTGTTTAGCAAACAGGTTTTCCAAGATTTGAAGCTAAGAAGCCCTCTCGGAGTTGTTCGAGGAAAAGACAGAGTTCGTCATTGTTGATTTAAGGGAGGTTTCAAGGATTGAAGTGCATGAAGATATATAGTGTTGGATTCTTTAATTGTCTCATGTTAGGTCTTCATGTAATGTTTGCGTATGATATTTCTAGTGGAATTATTTGTGTTGTTCTTAAGTGTGAAATAGTAGAGTTTTGAATATGGAACAAGTTGGTTGCATATTCAGAACACTACTAAGTAGGGTAACAGGTATGAGTACCATTTACTATACAGGTGATTGAGCTGGCTGTTTTAGAAAAGATTTTCAAAAAATTATTTTCTTAAATACTTTCCATAAGAAATGTTTGCCAGCCTTTAGAATCATTATTTAGTATTTACTTGCCTTAAAGCGTGTGTATATCTTGGATAATATTTTTCCTCCGAGAAAGATATTGTTCAAGATATGCATTCCATAACTTAGGATTATCATATATTTTATATGATGAGTTGAGGCACGCTTAAGGGTTAGGCCTCGGTCTACAAATACTGAATTATGATTCTCTTTCAACTTTGATGCTATCCCGGATTTTATTGAGTATTTTGGAGAGCCTTCACATAGAGAACAGCTAAAACAGTTTCCTAAAATAGAGTACGCATCTCATAGAGAAAATAAAATTTATACTAATATAGAAAATATTTTTCATAGTGGACTTTAATCATAGTTTGTCTTTAAGTAATGGCTAACACGCCGAGCTCAAGATTTTAACGAGTCTTAGCCTTGGCTCGGTTCAGTTCAAAAGCTCATGAACAAATTGAAAATTATTAAAAACGATATTTCATGTAAAATTTTAAATTTCCTACATTGGTTTTTGTAGTGTAAACAATAGTTTTTTTTTCATATAAAATGTCACTACTATAGCTATCCTTATTGTTTAATTTTAGTTGCCCCACATTGGTTGGAAAACAAAAGTTTAAGTTTGTGTTCTTTTATATTTGGAACAAAAACTATTTGTTGCATTTCTTCATTGGGTGGAAACTATTGTTTTCTACCAAAGTTTGTTTCATAAAGTCTCACATTGGTTGGAATATGAAACACTTAAACTTTTTTCCTCTATAAAAGGCTACTCCATATACCTAACTCAAGGTACATGGACTGACTCAAGTTTGAGTTGAGTCTTATTGTTTAATTTTAGTTGTCCCACATTGGTTGGAAAACAAAATTTTAAGTTTGTGTTCTTTTATAAATGGAACAAAAACAATTTGTTGCATTTCTTAATTGGATGGAAACTATTGTTTTCTACTAAAGTTTATTTCAAAAAGTCCCACATTGGTTGGACAATGAAACACTAACTTTTTTCCACTATAAAAATGCTACTACTCCAAGTACTAACTCAAGGTACATGGATTGACTCAAGTTTGAGTTGAGCCTTGATTCGAGTTTAAGTTCGAGCTTTGGGTTCGAGCTTGATTCGAGTTCAAGTTCGAGCTTGGTTCGAGTTCGAGTTCGAGCTTGATTCGTGTTCGAGTTTGAGCTCGAGCTAGAGTTTAGTATTTCGAATTCGAATCGAGTTTGATTTTTCAAGCTTGCGAGTTTTTGAGTCGAGTCGAGAATGACTTCGAGTTTTCGAGTTCAAGTCGAGCTTAGCCAAACTCGAACTCGATTCGCATCATTACACCCCAAGTATTGAACCTCTAACAAAGGGGTTAGAGATTGGGTAGCGTTTGTGATTTCATTTGCGAGTGCTTGTGAGTTCAAGTGCGAAATAGCACACTAGAGTTAATGTGGGGTGTGTTGTTTCCCTAGAGTAAAGGAAACATGAGAGTACGATAGTAGTCTTATTTTTCAGAGTTGATTAATAAGAAAACTAGCGTAGGAGGTCATAGGCCCTTATTTGGTTGAACCTCGTTAAATTTGGTGTATTCGTTATTACTTTCAAGTGTTTCTACTACTAAGAACTAGCCAAGTGGTTCCCCCTTAAATTGAAAGAATTTGAATTTTTCACCAGATCGATTAAGTACTCAATTCACCCCCCTTCTTGAGTACATTGCAAACCTTCAATTGGTATCAAAGCAATATCTTCTTAATAAGGTAACACCTAGAGAAGTAGATAATGAGTACTCAAGAAATGAATGCTATGGGATACAACAAGACTCCTAAATTCAACGGGAAAAACTATGCTTGTTGGAAGAATAAATTGAAGAACATCATCATTGGCATTGATTATGAATGTTGGCTAGTCGTCCAGAACGGACCATTACAGATCAACAAGGAGGTTGATGGTTCCTCAGTAAAAAAGAAGAAAAGCGAATACACATACACTGATTACAAGAAGCTAGAGAAGAATGCCAAAGCCATGTCCATATTGGAACAGGCTATTGAAGAGAGTGAGACAAACATAATCTCGGCTTGCGTCTCCGCCAAAGGGATTTGGGATACCATCGAACTTGCCTATGAGGGAACCAGCGAGGTCGATTTACTTATGTCTAAATACGAAGCTTTTAACATGAATAAAGATGAAAAAATAAATGATTACTTTGGTAGATTTATGACTATAGTAAATGATTTAAAATCTCTTGGCAAAAGTTTTTCTGACGAATATTTGGTTCGAAAAATGTTGTGAAGTTTAACAGATGTATGGACGGCTATGGTAACAGCTAGCGATGAAGCAAGAGATCTCACAGCGCTGAGTCTAGAACAACTGATTGGTTCCCTCATAACTCATGAAATGCTGGTTGAGTCTAAGAGTGACAAGGGACCAGTCAGAGGTGTTGCCTTGAAGGGAAGAGTTGAAGAATAAGAAGATGATATAGCTATGACGGCTAAGCATTTTGAGAGGCATTTCAGATATCAACGCAAGAAGTTTAAGAAAACTAACCCTTCAAGTGTAGGTTGCTTCATGTGTGGAGATTTTGGTCACTTCATTCGTGATTGTCCAAAGTGGAAGGACAAGTTGTCTAAGAGCAATGATAAGAAACATTCAAGAGGGCTATGATAGCAGCCATGTGGGGTGACTCTGATTCTGGATCAGAAGATGATGAAGAGTCGCCTAATCATGAAACTTGCTTGACTACTATTATGTATTAAGGAGGAAACAACATAGCTGATGGAACCAGAAGGGGAACAATACATCAAATTTCTATCTTATGGCAAAGAAAGATGTACTTTATAACACTCGACCCATCCAGAGTTGAGTCCATTGTCACCAATACGCATCCAGGGCCAACAATTGTCCTCAATAACCAACACAAGTTCTTCCGGCGCATTTTGTCCTCACTCATGCGCACCCTGAGAAACTTCCCAGGAGGTCATACATCCCTGGACTACTCTCAGCTAAGCACGCTTAACTGGGGAGTAACTACGGAAATGAGCTCCCTAAAAGAAAGACGCATCTTGTTGGAATAAGTAGCCTGTTAAATCCCTTTAAAGCAATCACGAGGGGTATTACATACTTAGTGAACACAAGGTAAATTTGGAACAAATTCGTGAAGACATGCATCATTATGCTAGAGATAATATGCTTGAATATAGTGATTCTTTATTAGATGAATGTCTTAAACTAAATGAGGCTTACATAACTGGCAAACGTGAGTTGAAGGAAAAGAAAAATGAATGTGATAATTCTAGTTGTGATCATTTAGAGCAAGTGTGTATTGAGTTAAAGGATCAAGTAGCTGAGCTTGAAGTTGCACTTGATAAGTGTAAGGTCGAGTTGGAAACAACTAAGTGTTCTTTGCTAGAAAAGGACGAGGATGATCCTAGTGATAGTGAAGAAAAACTTAATTGTTTCGCTCTGCATGATTTGTTTAACTCCGATGGTCCCCTAAATTTTGTGGCTTTTCAGACTAAGGAAAACACTCTAAGCAAGTCTAATTTATTGCATGCTTTGAACATTTTGGTTGATGATGCAGAGGAATTGCATAGAGAGTTTGTTACGCTCAAGACTTCCCAGCTAACTGTTTCCCCTACAGATCCTTGTGCTGAAGTTAGTAAGTTGATTGATGAGTATGAAGATCAAATACGTGATTTGTATGCTGAAATCCATCAAATAAGTAAGGGTAAGCAAGAAGTGGTTGTCAATGTGCCAAATGATTCTCTGATTTCAAAACTCGAGTTTGAGCTTGAGAAAATTAAGAGAGATTTCAACGCTATGGTTGAGAAAAATGTCTTTCTAATGAGAGTTCGTGATAACAAGGAAAAAGAGCTTCAAAATAGTCAAAGGCATGTAGACAAACTATACCTGCAAAGAGTACCTTAAACCATCTCACTTCCATGGAAGGTAACAGTGGTACAACTGGTCTTGGTTATTCAAGAACGAGAATCAGGACAAACTGGCACCCTAGAGGAACCACTTGGATCGAGGAATTTAAAAGAGGTAAGTATGTCCTTACGAAGGACATGCATGTGTTATCATTGTGGTATGAATGGACATAAGATCTTTAATTGTCCAGCTAGGAAGAAAAGTGTTGAAAGAAACAACAAACATGTTAAGCAGGTATGGGTGAGGAAGGACTAGCTAGAGTCAACTGTTTTTGGAAAGGGGCCCAAGAAAGTTTGGGTTCCTAAATCTAATGTTTGATTGCTTCTTGCAGGCTAAAGTGAGAGATAGTACCTTTTGGTATTTGGACAGTGGTTGCTCAAGACACATGTCCGGGGATAAGAAGCAATTTCTCTCACTCACAGCCTATGATGGTGGAAGTGTTACCTTTTGAGACAATAGTAAATGTTTTATTGTTGGTATAGGTAAAGTTGGTAAGTCACTTTCACAAGCTATTGATGATGTATATTATGTTGATGGTTTGCAACATAATCTTTTGAGCATTTCTCAATTATGTGATAAAGGCAATCGAGTTGAGTTTTAAGCTGACCTCTGTCACATAGTTAATTCACAAACAGGTGAACTTGTCTGTGAGGGAACCAAGAAAGATGATGTATACATCACTTTACTGGATGAAATTCCAAAGAACAAGTCCATCTGTTTGAGAGCTGTTTTCGAGTCAAATCAATGGGCTTGGCATAAGAGGTTTGGACATGCTAGCTTGACACTTTTGAATAAGCTTAGGTCTCGTGACTTAGTGATTAGACTTCCAAACATTAAGTATGAGATTGATAAAATTTGTTTACAATGTGCCAAGGGCAAACATGTAAAATCCTCTTTTAAACCCAAAAGTGTCATGAGTACCAACAGACCTTTTGAACTTGCACTAGTGGAAAAAACCTTATCTGTCACTTAGTAGCAGATATGGTTTTTAGAAAACCGCATTCGAAAACCAATGGAAAAATGGGAGGGAAAAAAAAGCAAACAATCTGATCCGGTCTTTATAGAACCGGATTAGATTACATAATCTGCTGCGGTTTTTTGTAATCTGATCCGGTTCGTAGGACCGAATCAGATTTTTTTTTTCCCCAGCTAAACAGCCCGTGTTTTCTTCCCTCCTTAATTCACCCATTTCAATTCCCTTCTCCCAATTTCAATTCATCCCTCCTTCAGTTCAGCGACGTAGTGCTGCTTCCACCACACCTCACCACCGCCACCACCTCTTCCACCACACCTCACCGCCGCCACGTACTGCTGCCCTAAGCTTTCGCACACCTCACCGCCGCCACGTACTGCTGCCCTGAGCTTGCGCACTACTCCTCTGCGAAAAATCGCACCTCCACCTCGAGTCCTCTGCGATTTTTGGCGCACCTCCATCTTCATCCTCCTAAACAACTACATTCGTCCTCTACCCACCCTAAACAACTGCATTCCTCCTCCACCTCTTCCTAGGTAACTAAAAGTTCATAACTTTTATTTTAATCTCATATTGAAACTTCAAGTTTATATAATTCATTGTAGTTTTATGAATAATTGTTAGTGAAATTAGGTTGTATAATAGTTAAAGGGTGGTTCAATGTTGATTGATTTGAGTTAATTTGATTTTAGTTTAAGTAGTTAGTGTGATTTTTAGGTTAAAAAACTAGGGTTTTGGTGGGGTTGTTGTTGTTGTGGTTGTTGTAGTGGTTGTTGTGTTGTTGTTGTACTTAATTAGTTTAGTTTAGTTTTGTTTAGTTTGGTTTAGTTTAGTTTAGTTTAGTTTAGTTTTGTTTTGTTTTGTTTGATTTGCTAATTTATACTAATGTTAACTTTAACTTTGTTGTTGATTGAAGCTAGCTAGTGACGGAGTGTTGAGTTCGATTTTCCTATTTACAACCTTGATATTGGTATGTTATCATTCATATTCAACTTTCTTGCTTTCATATACAGTAAATTGGTTTATACGTGAAAAAATGTATATATTTTTCGTTGAATTGAGATTAGATGAAAAATGTTTTGTTGTTAAAAAACCTATGTATGCATCATCATATCATATGCCTAGATACCTGTTCGAGACTTACTCATTAGGAGTAAGTCTTGAATAATCCCCGGTTTGGGACTGTTCTTAGATGTTTAATCTCACTTAGGTGGTGAATGTATGCCTTTATTTCGATTCTAGAGGAAAATCTTGGCTCGTCGTTTCCCTACTTTTGTTCTTTGGGTACATATGTAGATATAAGTAACTATATATCTACATCGTGTACTTGGAGAACTGTAGGGAAATGCTGCCGGATTTTCCGTAGAATCGAAAAGAACGCATACATTCACTAGTGAGATTAGACATCTAAGGATGGGTTAGGTTGGAGTGATAAGGACCCTTGGAAAGCATGCCTAATTTCATTAAATATATATGATTCATAAACTCTAATCATGTAATGAAGTTCGTCATTGACATGAGGTACTTGTTGGTTGTGTTTAATTAGAGGTCTAATAGAAATGAATCGTGCATGGATGTACGGTCGTCGCGCACACGTGTGAATTCGTGGATGGGGTCTATGACTTTTGTGATGCTGCATTAAGCCATCAGGCTGCAACGAGAACCGAGGGGTTTTATTGTCCTTGTGTTAATTGTAGTAATGTGGGCATGGTTAGTAGCATTGGGTCGCTTAGGGAGCATATCTTTCATCGCGGGTTTAGGCAAGACTACCATGTATGGGTTTGGCACGGTGAGGAGGGTATATATGATGGTGGGAATGCCATTGTTAACGATGTACGTGAAGGAGGTGAGTTTGATGTCATTAAGAATGACAAGAACATCAAGGACGAATATGAGGATCATGAAGTAGAGGATGATGATGATGAAGGGGACTATATAGAGGAGATGATGGAGGGGGTGGATGATTATGCTGGCAAACGACCTCGTGTTTTTGAGTGTATGACCGAGGCATCTCGGAAATCGTTGTATCCCGGTTGTACGAGGTACACGAAGTTGACGGCCGTGATAACACTCTTAAATATCAAGACGAAAGCCGGTATAAGTGACTCTTGTTTCACTTCCTTGTTGCAAGCCTTTGGTGATATGTTGCCGGAGGACCATGAACTACCGAAGTCGAACTACTATGCTAAGAAACTGATGTATCCCTTCGGTTTAGAGTACCAGAGGATACATGCTTGTCCAAACGATTGTGTGCTATATCGAAATGAATATGAAAATATGGATGAGTGTCCTCGATGTGGGAAGTCGCGTTACAGGCGCGCAGGGGTTAGTGATAAGAAAGGGCCTCCAGCAAAGGTAATGTGGTATCTTCCGATTATACCACGATTCAAGCGCATGTTTTCAATTAAAAAAGATGCTAAGAACTTGAGGTGGCATGCAGAACGAAGGAAGAAGGACGGTTTTATCAAACATCCGGCTGATTCTCCTGAGTGGAAAGGTATCGATCGGGTGCATAAGCCCTTTGGTGCCGAGGCCAGAAATTTGAGGGTTGGCCTATGCACGGATGGGATGAACCCATTTAGCACTCTTAGTTCTCAACATAGTACATGGCCGGTTCTTCTAGTAATATACAACTTGCCTCCTTGGTTGTGCATGAAGCGCAAGTACATCATGTTGTCGATTTTTATTTCAGGGCCGAAACAGCCTGGAAATGACATAGATGTCTACCTCCAGCCACTTGTTGATGATTTGAGAAAAATGTGGGATGAATGCTGATGAGGTATTCACATTGCGTGCAATGCTTTTATTCACTCTTAATGACTATCCTGCTTATGGGAACTTATCCGGGTACAAGAACAAAGGGAAGAAAGCATGCCCGATTTGCCTGGACGACACATCATCTAAATACATTAGTACTTGTCACAAAGATGTTTATATGCGCACTCGAAGGTTCCTTCGACGCGACCATCCTTATCGTAATAAGAAGAAGGCATTCGATGGAACAGTTGAGGAAGGGGTTGCTCGTAGACCATTGACTGGTATTGAGGTTAATGATCAAGTCAAGGGTATTGAAACGATATTCGGCAAAGGAGCTAGTGTTGGTGATAAGGGACTTTGGAAAAAGGAGTCTATTCTGTGGAAACTTCCATATTGGAGAGATCTAGAGGTTAGACATTGTCTCGACGTCATGCACATAGAGAAAAATTTATGTGACGCCATTCTAGGGACACTTATAAATATTCCACATAAGACAAAGGATAGCAAAGGGGTACGACTGTATCTGGAAAGTGAGGGACTTCGGCCAGAGTTATGGGCTCAAAAGAGGGACACTAAGAAAAGAAAGAAAAAAGAAAAAGTGCCTAGTAAAGGAAAAGAAAAGGGAAAAGAAGACGGGTCGCCTGCAGGAATTGAAGGAAAAGGAAAGAAAACGGTGAAGGATGATGATATGAACTATTTGCCTCCGGCTTGCTACACTTTATCTAGAGCTGAGAAGCGACTTTTTTGCGAGTCTTTGTACGGCATTAAGGTTCCATCAGGGTACTCATCGAACATGAAAAGATTTGTTACCTCAGACGGTGAGTTGAAATTATCGAGTATGAAGTCTCACGATTGTCATGTAATGATGCAAGTATTCATACCGATTGCAATTCGAGGGATATTGTCGAAACACGTGAGACACACCATAACAGAATACTATATGTAGCAAAAAGTTACAACCGTCGAAGCTTGATGCTCTCCAGGCTGGTGTGATAGAGACTTTGTGCAAGTTTGAGATGTATTTCCCACCTGCTTTCTTCGACATTATGGTCCATTTGGTTGTACATCTAGTTCGAGAAATTAAGCTATGTGGTCCGGTGTTTTTGAGGTGGTGCTATCCCTTTGAGAGACATATGGGCTCTTTGAAAGATAAGGTAAGGAATCCTGCTCAACCAGAAGGAAGTATAATTCAGGGGATTGTGAGTGAAGAGGTCAGTAATTTTGTGGCTGAGTTCTTACCTAATGTTGATCCTATTGGAGTTCCTACATCTCGACACGAGGGCAGACTCGAGGGTAAAGGTACACTTAGCTCCAAAATGATCGTACCTCCTGTTGAAAGGCGCATACAAGCACACTTATTTGTATTGCAGCATATGGTACAGGTCCATCCTTACTTGGATGAGCATATGGAGGAGTTACGCGATTAGAATCCAGGTAAAGGGACTAGAGCATTGATGCAGTTGCATAATAAGACGTTTATTGATTGGTTCCATAACCGATTAATGCGTGAAGTAGATTCCAATGTTTCTGGAACTCTGAAGTGGCTAGCATTTGGTCCTCGAGAAGCTGTGCACTCCTATGAGTGTTATGATGTTAACGGATTTACATTTTGGATAGATCGTCAAGATCAAAAGTCGAGATCTCTGCAGAATAGTGGCGTTTCAGTAGAGGCATCATCTACACAATATGCAAGTGCCAACGACAAGTCTCCTATTGATGCTAAATTGTTATACTATGGGCGGGTTCAAGATATATGGGAGTTTGACTACTCTGGTTTCACGGTCTGCTTATTTCGATGCAAGTGGGTTGATTATAGCCGGCGCTACATAAGAAAAGATGACCCTTGTGGATTTACTCCTGTAGACTTGGGTCGGTTGCGTTATAGTGAAGAGCCATTCGTGCTTGCATCACAAGTTAAGCAAGTATTCTACGTAACTGACCCTTCTGATAAAAAGTGGTCAATTGTTGTCCCTGGAAAAAGAAGTATACTTGGAGTTGGTGATGTTGAGGATGCGGAGGAGTATGATGCGTTTGAAGACACCCCGCCTTTCACCATTCCCAAGTCCGATGTCACTGATGTCGAGTTAGCGACAAATTACATGCGTGCAGATCACGGGGAAGGGATAATGGTTGAAACTTCATAGGAAGGTGGCAAAAGTAAACAATAGGCTTGACTTCTTTGGTTCTAATTTCGGCTTTTGGCTTTGCAAGGTCATTGTACTTTATTTTTCACTTTTAGCGTATGTAGTGTCATGTATAGTTCTTATTACTGTATACATATGTATTTCAATCAACTAAACTCGCTTCACATGTATTGAAACCCATTTTGGGTAAGTGAATGTCATTTTGGACCGATTTCGGCTTTTCGAGCTCAATTTCTTTAATTTTTCGCCTTTAGCCTCATTTTAGGTCATGTATAGCTCTAATTGGTATGTATATGTGTATTACAATCAACTAAACTCGCTTCACATTTTTTGAAACCCATTTTGGGTAAGTGAATGTCATTTCGGGCCGATTTCGGCTTTTCGAGCTCAATTTCGTTAATTTATCGCTTTTAGCATCATTTTAAGTCATGTATAGTTCTTATTGGTATATATATATGTATTACAATCAACTAAACTCGCTTCACATGTTTTGAAACCCATTTTGGGTAAGTGAATGTCATTTCGGGCCGATTTCGGCTTTTCGAGCTCAATTTCTTTAATTTATCGCTTTTAGCCTCATTTTAGGTCATGTATAGTTCTTATTGGTATATATATATGTATTACAATCAACTAAACTCGCTTCACATGTTTTGAAACCCATTTTGGGTAAGTGAATGTCATTTCGGGCCGATTTCGGCTTTTCGAGCTCAATTTCTTTAATTTATCGCTTTTAGACTCATTTTAGGTCATATATAGTTCTTATTGGTATATATATATGTATTACAATCAACTAAACTCGCTTCACATGTTTTGAAACCCATTTTGGGTAAGTGAATGTCATTTCGGGCCGATTTCGGCTTTTCGAGCTCAATTTCTTTAATTTATCGCTTTTAGCCTCATTTTAGGTCATGTATAGTTCTTATTGGTATATATATGTATTACAATCAACTAAACTCGCTTCACATGTTTTGAAACCCATTTTGGGTAAGTGAATGTCATTTCGGGTCGATTTCGGCTTTTCGAGCTCACTTTCTTTAATTTATCGCTTTTAGCCTCATTTTAGGTCATGTATAGTTCTTATTGGTATATATATATGTATTACAATCAACTAAACTCGCTTCACATGTTTTGAAACCCATTTTGGGTAAGTGAATGTCATTTCGGGCCGATTTCGGCTTTTTGAGCTCAATTTCTTTAATTTATCGCTTTTCGCCTCATTTTAGGTCATGTATAGTTCTTTTTGGTATATTTATATGTATTACAATCAACTAAACTCGCTTCACATGTTTTGAAATCCATTATGGGTAAGTGAATGTCATTTCGGGCCGATTTCGGCTTTTCGAACTCAATTTCTTTAATTTATCGCTTTTAGCCTCATTTTAGGTCATGTATAGTTCTTATTGGTATATGTATCACCATTAGAGTCACTTAAAGTTGGGTCGCATGATTTTAAAGATATTTCCGATCGAATTATGGCTTGTGAGGGCGGGGGTTTGCACGGGGGCCAAGGGGGGGGTGGGTAGCAGCGGGGGGTAGCGGAGGTGGGGGGGGGGAGCAGGGGTGGGGACAGCAGGATGGGGGGAGCAGGGGGGCAGCAGGGGTGGGGGAGCACCAAGGGGGGCAGGGGTAGGGGGTAGCGGGGGTGGGGGCAGCGGGGCCGGGGGTAGCAGGGGTGGGGGGCGGCCGGGTGGGGGAGCAAGGGGGCAGGGGTGGTGGGAGCAGCAAGGTGGGGGGGGCAGCAGGCGGGGGAGCAGGAGGCAGCGGGGGGGGGGAGCAGGGGGCAACGGGGGTGGGGGGAACAGCAAGGGGGGGCAGCGGGGTGTGTGGGGGAGCAGGGGTGGGGGGCAGCAGGCTGGGGGAGCATGGGGGGAAGCCGGGGTGGGGGGGAGCAAGGGGGCAGCAGGCCGGGGGCAGCGGGGGGCGGGGGTGGGGGGAGCAGCAAGGGGGGGGCAGCGGGGGTGGGGGGGTAGCGGGGGTGGGGGGCAAGCGGGGGTTATATTTTTCCTTGATGTTTGTTTGATACCATTGTTTTTTTGTTAACTCTTGCGCGTCTCTAATTAATTTTTTTTACATTATTTCAGGACTTTCAAACATGGACCGAGATGATGTGATTGTGGAGGAAGAAACCGATGATGATTATGATAAGTCATTGGATGATGATGATGAGTATGATGCGGACAAGGAGGAGGATAAAGGTGATCCGGAAGACATAGCGGATGATGAGGAGAAGCGCTTGCGTGAAAGGGAAATTCGCTTGGTGGAAATAAATGAGGTGCTAGCCGATAATGCTTCCCCTATTGACGACAATGCTAGGGAAGATTATCCATTTATTTCATCCATCGTTGTGCCACACAATAATGCGGGGAAAGAATTGCATAGGACCACCAAAACTCCAAGCATCGTTGCAACAAAGAAACGAAAAGGAAGGGGTGCGACTAAGGGTTTGAATGTTGATAGAAATATCCATATGACCCTCGAGTATGATGATTTGGGTCAACCTTGTGGTAAGTAGCGTGCAAAGCATGGGCAGCACATTGGGTTTTGTATGCGCAAACTCAACATTTTGGTTTAATGGAAAGATGTGCCCGAGGGAATGAAGAAATCATTATGGGAAGACACTTGTGTAAGTTTATTTTTCAACTAAATTAGTTTAGTTTCTCGCATTTAGCCACATGTTAGGACATATATAGTTGTAATAACAACATATACAACCATTAGAGCCAAGAAAAATCACTTCTTATGCTTTGAAACCCATTTTGGGTAAATGAAGGCTATTTCGGGTCGGTTTTTGCTTTTCATGTTCAAAGTACTTAGTTTCTTGCATTTAGCCACATGTTAGGACATATATAGTTGTAATAACAACATATACAACCATTAGAGTTAACTAAAATCCATTGACATGCTTTCAAACCCATTTTGGGTAGATGGAACCGATTTTGAGTAAATGAAGGCCATTTCGGGCCAATTTTGCTTTTCATGTTCAATGTACTTAGTTTCACGCATTTAGCCACATGTTAGGACATATATAGTTGTAATAACAACATATACAACCATTAGAGCCAAGAAAATCACTTCTTATGCTTTGAAACCCATTTTGGGTAAATGAAGGCTATTTCGGCCGGTTTTTGCTTTTCATGTTCAAAGTACTTAGTTTCTTGCATTTAGCCACATGTTAGGACATATATAGTTGTAATAACAACATATACAACCATTAGAGTTAACTAAAATCCATTGACATGCTTTCAAACCCATTTTGGGTAGATGAAACCGATTTTGGGTAAATGAGGGACATTTCGGGCCAATTTTGCTTTTCATGTTCAATGTACTTAGTTTCTCGCATTTAGCCACATGTTAGGACATATATAGTTGTAATAACAACATATAGAACCATTAGAGCCAAGAAAAATCACTTCTTATGCTTCGAAACCCATTTTGGGTAAATGAAGGCTATTTCGGGTCGGTTTTTGCTTTTCATGTTCAAAGTACTTAGTTTCTTGCATTTAGCCACATGTTAGGACATATATAGTTGTAATAACAACATATACAACCATTAGAGTTAACTAAAATCCATTGACATGCTTTCAAACCCATTTTGGGTAGATGGAACCGATTTTGAGTAAATGAAGGCCATTTCGGGCCAATTTTGCTTTTCATGTTCAATGTACTTAGTTTCTCGCATTTAGCCACATGTTAGGACATATATAGTTGTAATAACAACATATACAACCATTAGAGCCAAGAAAAATCACTTCTTATGCTTTGAAACCCATTTTGGGTAAATGAAGGCTATTTCGGGTCGGTTTTTGCTTTTCATGTTCAAAGTACTTAGTTTCTTGCATTTAGCCACATGTTAGGACATATATAGTTGTAATAACAACATATACAACCATTAGAGTTAACTAAAATCCATTGACATGCTTTCAAACCCATTTTGGGTAGATGAAACCGATTTTGGGTAAATGAGGGACATTTCGGGCCAATTTTGCTTTTCATGTTCAATGTACTTAGTTTCTCGCATTTAGCCACATGTTAGGACATATATAGTTGTAATAACAACATATAGAACCATTAGAGCCAAGAAAAATCACTTCTTATGCTTCGAAACCCATTTTGGGTAAATGAAGGCTATTTCGGGTCGGTTTTTGCTTTTCATGTTCAAAGTACTTAGTTTCTTGCATTTAGCCACATGTTAGGACATATATAGTTGTACTAACAACATATACAACCATTAGAGTTAACTAAAATCCATTGACATGCTTTCAAACCCATTTTGGGTAGATGAAACCGATTTTGGGTAAATGAGAGCCATTTCGGGCCAATTTTGCTTTTCATGTTCAATGTACTTAGTTTCTCGCATTTAGCCACATGTTAGGACATATATAGTTGTAATAACAACATATAGAGCCATTAGAGCCAAGAAAAATCACTTCTTATGCTTCGAAACCCATTTTGGGTAAATGAAGGCTATTTCGGGTCGGTTTTTGCTTTTCATGTTCAAAGTACTTAGTTTCTTGCATTTAGCCACATGTTAGGACATATATAGTTGTAATAACAACATATACAACCATTAGAGTTAACTAAAATCCATTGACATGCTTTCAAACCCATTTTGGGTAGATGAAACCGATTTTGGGTAAATGAAGGCCATTTCGGGCCGATTTTACTTTTCATGTTCAATGTACTTAGTTTCTCGCATTTAGCCACATGTTAGGACATATATAGTTGTAATAACAACATATACAACCATTAGAGCCAAGAAAAATCACTTCTTATGCTTTGAAACCCATTTTGGGTAAATGAAGGCTATTTCGGATCGGTTTTTGCTTTTCATGTTCAAAGTACTTGGTTTCTTGCATTTAGCCACATGTTAGGACATATATAGCTCTAATAACAACATGTTTTCATTAATATATATCTATATGGAAATAACTATTTGTTGGTTTCTTTTTTCTATAGAATTTGTTCCATATTACTCCTAATGACGCCAAAAAGGTGTTGTTCTTATCCGCGGTGGCCGAAAGATTTAGAGCTTTCAAAAGCAAACTAGTTAGTGGGTGGATCACAAAACGGAGAAAAAGGAATGAAAAGAAGAATGTAAAGAGGAGGAAAATTGTAAAATCAAAGCAAAATGAGACAGTAGAAACAGAAAATGATGGGGGAGAGGAAGAGCCACGACAACCGGATAACATGCCTTATGAGATTTGGGGCCATATAAAACGAGAGGATTGGGAGGCATTTGTTGCCCAAAATACTACGCCAGAGATGGTGGTAAGTATTGTGCTATTTATCGCATATTCGACTTTGTATATTTACTTTTAATACAATTAGATGTGTTTTCAAACTAACCATGTGATTTTATAGGCTAAGCGTGAGAAACATGCACACAGTTCAAAACAGAGGAACCACTACCATCATATGGGTTCCTACACTTATGCGAGGGCGAGAAAGGTGTGGATTGACGATAAATTTTACCCTTCTATCGATGCATCAACAACGACATCTTCTACCTCCAATACCCCATCTGTCAAAGTTGACCGTGTCGCTGATTGGTGGTGCTCCATGCATAGGCGTGATTCAAACAATAAAATGACCATTTCAGATCCGGGGACCTTGAAAATAGCAAATGCCGTTGTAAGTAATTGAATTCACATGTTTTTTCCCCGCTTGCTGCCGTCCCCTTGCTACCGAACCCCGTCCCCTTGCCGCCTCCCTACCAAACCTCCCACCCCGCTGCCCGGGCCCCCACTCATACCCCCTCCCCTCGCCCCCGCCTTCCCCGCGGCGCCCCCGTCTGCATCCCCGCCACCCCCTCGTCCGCACCCACCCTTCACCCCCCGCAGCCCCCCCTCCCCCTACGCACCCTCCCTTCCCCCTACCGCCCCCTCCCCCGACCCCCCTTCCCCCTGCTGTCCCCTCCCCCGGCAGACCCCCTTCCCCCTACTGCCCCCCTCCCCGCGGCCTCCCTCCCCCGTTGACCCCCTCCCCACGCCCCCCTGCACCCCCTTCCCCCCCGCGCCCCCCCCCCCGCTTGCCTCCCTCCCCCTGCGCACCCCCCTTCCCCCCGCTGCCCCCTCCCCCCGCAGACCCCTCTTCCCCTACCGTCACTCCTCCCCCGTCGCCCTCCTCCCCCGACCCCCCTTCCCCCGCTGCCCCCCCTCCCCGCACCCCCCTTCCCCCCTGCACCCCCCTTCCCCCTGCTGCCCCCTCCCCTGTTGCCCCCTTCCCCCTGCGGACCCTCCCTTTCCCCCCGCTGCCTCCCCTCCCCGCTGCCCCCCCGTGGACCCCTCCTCCCCCTACCGCCCCCCTCCCCTTGCTTGCCGCCACATCCCCGCACAATCCCCCCTATTGCACAACCCCCTTGTTAATTTGTAATTTTTTACACTTACTATCTACTTCTATAATCTATGTAGATGCGGGAGAAGCTTACGGAGGAAATTACAGAGAAAGTGACGGCTAAAATCACGGAAAGTTTTAACGCGGTCCTTTCACAGTTTGGTATACCGGCGATAAGTCCTTTGGAGGACAAAGCTAGCCATCCTAACACACAAAAATCAGCACCATCTATACTTGAGTAAGAGGTAAATACTATCCTTCTTATAATTTTTAAAACTAAGTAATATAAACTAACCTCAATCCATTTATTTTTGGAAGGAAGTAACGCCTTGCCAGCTTTTACTAGATGTAAAAGATGGGGGTTTGATTGTGGTGGCTGAAGGAAATGCACAACCACGAAGTGAACGACCAATAGTCCATCACGAGTGTGTGGACAATGAGCACTTGACGGTTAGTGTAGTCACCATCACTCCTGGTTACGAAGACTTTGCTCTTTCGTTGCCTAAACCGTCAGTTGATATAAATGTCTTGATCGACGCTCGTGGTGGTTATGTGTTGTGGCCATCGACATGGGTGAGGTTTTTAGACGAGGTAAAATGAGAAACTAAAATCCACATTCATATTGATTTATTTCATACCTATTAAATATAAACTAACTAAGTTGAATGTTTTTCCCTTTGAATTAATAGGTTTTGGAGAGAATAAGCAAGCCCAAGGAAAGCAAGCCCAAGGAAAGCAAGGCGGACTCACCTCCTCTGGAAAAGGCGAAGGAGAAGGAGGGTACAAGCAGGCCAAAGAAGGCCATTTCGGGTAAAGGAACGCAAGACTCCAAAGGTTTAAGTTGCGAACTAAACCCGTCTACAGATACTTGGATTGAGAAACCAACGCTTCAGTGTCTCACTAAGTCATGCTTATGGCTACATGCAAATGTGCGTGATATGCCGGATGATACACCTGTGGAGGTGAAGTTGGGTACCACGGAATTCAACTACCACGAGGAAACATCGACATGGGTGTCTAAGGTTGATGTGAAGGAGTTCCTTTGCGGAGAGATGTTGAATGTTTCCTTAATTCAAACCTTCATCAGGTATAATAGTTGTACTTATGAAATATATGAACTTCCTTTGCAATATCTAATAATATATCTATGTTATGTACTTGGTTGTGCTTTGAAGATTACTCCAAGATGATCCTCGTGGACGCGATCAGTTTGGGTGGTTATGTCCAAATTTTGTTCGAGCTGACAATTGTTTGCAAAACACAAGTGAGGTTAAGGAGTATATTTGGCTATGTCTCAAAACAGCTAAACGTGCACAACATAAGTTCATATTTGCCCCTTGTTTTGAAGAGTATAGTTCTTAACCTTGTATCCATTTTTGTCACTTTATTATGATACAATACAAGTACTCACATGATTAATTCCTAACTTTTTTGGGATTTTAGTCTCCATTGGTCGCTCCTTGTGATTTGTCCTTCAAACAACACAATATATCAGTTTGATTCTGCAGCTCAAGATCCACCACGATCCTTACTCCTCAAATCATGCATAAATAGGTATGTTTGTTACTTAAAATGCTTATTTGCATAACATGTTTCACTAATTTCATCCTTTGCCCATTTCTCACATGAAATTAACATAACTACAGTTGTATGAAGAAAGTTGAGAGAACATGTTAGGTTCCTAAGTGGAAAGAAATGAAGGTAATAGATATTACTTAAGCTACTTCTTTCTTTTATAAAAAAAAACATGTACGTTTCTTACATGATTTTTTTTATGTAATTTTATAATTAGTGTGCTCAACAACCCGGGGGAACCGAGTGTGGCTACTATGTGTTGAGGTTCATGTTCGATATATTTTCAAGTTGCAAGAAAGCCGGGGATCTTGAGAAGGTATTATACATAAATAATAAGTAGCTCAATATACGGCCGATTTTGGCCTCGTAAGCTCAATTTTTTTTAACTTTCCCGCATTTAGCCACATTTTAGGTCATATATACTTATAACAAGTACATATAGAACTATTAGAGTCAAGTAAACTACATTCACATCACTTAATACCCAAATTGGGTAAATGAATGCCACTCGTAGCCGATTTTGGCCTTTTAAGCTCATTGTACTTATTTTCATACTTTTAGCCACATGTTAGGACATGTATATTTCTAATAACAACATGTATAGCCATTAGAGTCAAGTAAATCCATTCACATCCTTTGAAACCCATTTTGGGTAAATGAAGGCCATTTCGGGCCTATTTTGGCCTTTCAAGCTCATTGTACTTATTTTCTTACATTTAGCCACTTGTTAGGAGATGTATAGCTCTAATAACAACATATACAACTATTAGAGTCAAGTAAAATCCATTCACATGCTTTGAAACCCATTTTGGGTAAATGAATGCCATTTCGAGCCTATTTTGGCCTTTTAAGCTCATTGTACTTATTTTCTTACATTTAGCCACATTTTAGGACATATATAGTTCTAATAGCAACATATATAACCATTAGAGTCAAGCAAAATAATTTTTCATGCTTCGAAACCCAATTTGGGTAAATGAATGCCATTTCGGGACGATTTTGGCCTTTTTAGCTCATTTTGCTTATTTCCTTACATTTAGCCACATGTTAGGACATGTATAGTTCTAATAACAACTTATACAACCATTAGAGTTAAGTAAAATCCATTCACGTGCTTTGAAACCCATTTTGGGTAAATGAAGACCATTTCGAGCCTATTTTGGCCTTTCAAGCTCATTGTACTTATTTTCTTACATTTAGCCACATGTTAGGACTTATATAGTTCTAATAGCAACATATATAACCATTAGAGTCAAGCAAAATCATTTTTCATGCTTTGAAACCCAATTTGGGTAAATGAATGCCAAGTATGGGACGATTTTGGCCTTTTAAGCTCATTTTACTTATTTTCTTACATGTAGCCACATGTTAGGAAATGTATAGTTCTAATAACAACATTTATAACCATTAGATTGAAGTAAATTCCACTCATATGCTTTTGAAACCCATTTTGGGTAAATGATTGTCATTTTGGCCCGATTTTGCCCTTCTTAGCTCAACTTTCCTTAATCTCCCGCACTTACTCTCATTTTAAGCTCATATATAGTTCTAATAAGTATATATGTAAGTATTAAGGTCAACTAAAGTCCACTCACATGCTGCGAAACCCATTATGGGTAAATGATTGTCATTTTTTTGCCGATTTTTACATTTTAAGCTCGATTTTCTTAATTTCTTACATTATATTATTTCTTCAATCTCTTTAGAGTCAACTAAAGTCATATATGTGTGTTTCCTTATGTTTGTTTTATAAGGTATTCCTCGATGGCAAACCAAGGGATGGTTGTTTCACCACGGCCGAGATAGACGAGGTTCGGGATTTGCTAGCACGCTACCTTACCGACTTTTGCATGTGAAGATGATGTCGCGGCTTTGAGTTTTTATGTTCTTATTATGTTACTAGCTACTTATATAGGTCCAAATATTTATTTTTGATTTTAGTACTTATTTCAACTTTATTTGTAGTTCATTTATAATTCTCAAAATATTATATATATATAATATCATTTTGACTTGTATACGACGCGTGCGTGATACTTTTTGCCAATTATAACAGGTTTAAATATAAGCTTCATATATATATATATATATATATATATATATATATATATATAATATTTAAATATATATATATAACAATCTGATCCGGTTTTCCTAAATAACTGGATCAGATTGTGTGCTTTGCATACACCAAATTGGCGCCAAGGAAATTTACTGATCCGGTTTAGGACCGGATCAATAAATAATTGATATCGGCTGCGAACCCACCTGATGCGGCCCAAAACCGCAGCAGTAAGCCCGGTTTTGACCGCATCAGATGGGCTTTTTTCCACTAGTGTTGTATATATTGATTTATGTAGTCCTATGCGTGTACAAAGTCGAAATGGTCATAGTTTTATTGGTGTTATGGTTGATGATTTTTCAAGGTGTACATGGTTACCTTTTCCACTCAAAAGATGAAACTTTTAATGAGTTTGTTGCCTTGGTGAAACAGGTACAGATACCGCTAAATCATCAGCTGGTTGCGGTGAGATCTTACCATGGCTCTAAGTTTGATAATTCAAGTTTCATTGATTTTTTGCTGAGAGAATGGAGTGAGTCACAACTTCTCTGCCCCTAGAACACCTCAACAAAATGGTGTTGTGGAAAGAAAGAATATAACTCTAGAGGAGATGGCGATGACGATGCTTATTGAAAGTGATCTCCCTAAGATTTTTTGGGGAGTGTTTTGAACACTGCATGCTATATCTTAAATCGTGCTCTCATTAGATCTAAATTGAATAAGACCCCATATGCTCTCACTAAGCCCAATATTGCATGGTTTCATATCTTTGGATGCAAGTGCTTTGTGCATGATAATGGGAAGAACCAGCTTGATAAGTTCGACCCGAGGAGTGACGATGCAATATTTCTTGGTTATTCTCCTCATAGTAAAGCTTACAAGGTGTTCAACAAGAGGACCTTGTGTGTTGAGGAAAGTGTTCATGTGATTTTTGTTGAGTTCAACAAGTCTTATGAGATTGCACAGGTAGAACCTGAAGATATTATTGGACTTCTTCAATATATAGGACAACAGCTAGTTGGTTCCACGAAGGAGCCAGAAGAGGAGACACGTCTACCTACTGATCCACTAAATGTTGATGGTGGAGGACATGATCTAGAAAGATAAGAGAATAATGAGGATTTGCCTGAGGGGGAACTAGATACTGATGAGCCCCATAGAGATCAACTAGTAAACACCTTAGGGGGAACCACCACACAAGTTGGTGCCAACCCTAATGAGGGACATGTAAGGAATGAGTAGGGAACCAATTTACATCCCAGCACATTTGAGATATCTAACTTAGATGATGTTGGAATGCAAGCTGGTTCCAGTCAGACTCTAACAAGAGGACAAGATCGTCCGGTTTCAAAGAGTTTTAGATATCAATCTTCTCATCCATCTAATCAAATCATTAGTGATTTTAATAAGGGAATTCAAACAAGAAGAGTTGTTTATGAAAACTTTTGTGCCTTTTTCTCTTTCTTGTCCAGCATAGAACCAGTTGAGTACAAGACGACATTGAATGATCCAGATTGGGTGCTGGCCATGCAAGATGAGTTGAATCACTTTGAAAGGAACTAGGTGTGGCACCTTGAGCCAAGACCAAGAAATAGGTCAATCATTGGCAGTAGATGGGTGTTCAGAATCAAGTTGGATGATCTTGGCACAATAGTTCGAAAAAAAGCAATGCTTGTGGTGCAAGGCTACAATCAACAAGAAGGCATTGATTATGATGAGACCTTTGAACCTGTTGTTAGGTTAGAGGCTATTAGAATTTTCATTGCTTTCACTGCTCACATGAATATGAAATTGTTCCAGATGAACGCGAAGACAACATTCTTGAATGGCTATTTGAAGGAGGAGGTATCACTAGTGGAATAAAGTCCAACCGTTGCGGTCAAAACCGGGCTTGCCGCTGCGGTTTTGGCCCGCAACGGTTGGACGCGCAGCGGTATCCCTATAATAACTTATGCGGTTGTGGACCGCATCAGTTAAGCACAAACTGATGCGGTTTCAAGGGAAAACTGCAGCGGTTATTAGGAAAAACCGTTGCGGTGTTCCCTTGAAACCACATCAGTTTGTGCTTTGCCGCCAACAACTTTGTATGCATTGGAACATTAACTGATGCGATTCTTTTAGTAAACTGCATCAGTTAATGTTATATATATATATATTTGTATATATATATATATATATATATATTTGTATATATATATATATATATATATTTGTATATATATATATATATATATTTGTATATATATATATATATATATTTGTATATATATATATATATATATATATTATTTGTATATATATAATATTTTATTATATCTAACCTGCTATAGTTGGCACAAATCCCACAAGCGCGTCGTATACAAGTCAAATTAATATATATATAAATATAAAATTTGGAGAATGTACTACAAATGAAGTTGTACTAAGTACTAAAATCCAAAATAAACATCAATTATATTATTGTACCTAAATAACTAGCAAGTAACACAATAAGAACAAATAAACTCAAAGTCGCGGCATCATCTTCACATGCAAACTTCACTTACATATGTACTTATTGGAACTATCTACGACCTAACATGTGGCTAAATGCGGGAAACTAAGTGAAATAGGCTTCGAAGGCCAAAATCGGCCCAAAATGGCCTTCATTTACCCAAATGGGTGTCAAAGCATATGAGTGAACTTTAATTGACTCTTATAGTTATATATGTACCTATTAAAACTATATATGACCTAACATGTGGCTAAATACGGGAAACTAAGTGAAATGAGCTTCGAAGGCCAAAATCAGCCCGAAATGGCCTTCATTTACCCAAAATGGGTTTCAAAGCATATGCGTGAACTTTAATTGACTCTTATAGTTATATATGTACCTATTGGAACTATATATGACCTAACATGTGGCTAAATGTGGGAAACTAAGTGAAATGAGCTTCGAAAGCCAAAATGGGCCCGAAATGGCCTTCATTTACCCAAAATGGGTTTCAAAGCATATGAGTGAACTTTAATTGACTCTTATAGTTATATATGTACCTATTGGAACTATATATGGCCTAACATGTGGCTAAATGCGGGAAACTAAGTGAAATGAGCTTCGAAGGCCAAAATCGGCCCGAAATGGCCTTCATTTACCCAAAATGCATTTCAAAGCATATGAGTGAACTTTAATAGACTCTTATAGTGATATATGTACTTATTGGAACTATATATGACTTAACATGTGGCTAAATGCGGAAACAAAACAAAACTAAGTAAATTGAGCTTTAAAGGCTAAAATCGGCCCTAAATGACATACATTTACCCAAAATGGGTTTCAACGCATATGAGTGGAGTTTAATTGATTCTAATAGTTATATATGTACTTGTTAGAAGTGTAGATGACCTAACATGTTGTTAAATGCGGGAAACTAAAGAAATTGAGCTTAAGAGGCCAACATCGACCTTAAATTAAGCAACATATATTAGTTATGTATATACCTTCTCAATATCCCCGGCTTCCTTGCAACTTGAGGCTATATCGAACATGAACCTCAACACATAGTAGCCACACTCGGTTTCCCCTGGTTGCTGAGCACACTAATCATAGAATTACATAAAAAAATCATGTAATTAAGAAATATACATGGTTGTTTTTTTGCTAAAAGAAAGAAGTAGCTTAACTAATATGTATTACCTTCATTGCTTTCCATTCACGTATTTTTCCCGTACTCTTAAATTTCTTCAAAGACTGTAGTTAAGTTAATTTCATGTGAGAAGTGGCCAAAGAATGAAATTAGTAAAAAGTGTAATGCTAAGCATTTTAAATAACAAATATACCTATTTATGCATGATTTGAGGAATAAGTGTCGTGGTGGATCTTGAGCTATAGAATCAAAATGATATATTGTGTTGTTTGAAGGACAAATCACAACGATCGACCAATGGAGACTAAAATGCCAAAAAAGTTAGGAAGCAATCATGTGAGTACTTCTATTGTATATATAATGATAAAGTGGTAAAAATAGATACAAGGTTAAAAACTATACTCTTCAAAACAAGGGGAAGTATGAACTTATGTTGTGCACGTAGAGATGTTTTGATACATAGCCAAATATACTCCGTCACCTTATTTGTTGCAAACAATTGTCGGCTCGGGTGATATTTGGACATAACCACCCAAATTGCTCTTGTATGCAATTGCGTCCACAACGATCATCTTGGAGTAATCTTTAAAGCACAACCAACTTCGTAACATAAATATATTATTGTATATTGCAAAGCATTTTTATATATATGATGTTTAAGGTGTTTATAACTTAAACTAGCATCAAAATACTCGTATTCATTCAATTTCAAGTGAAATGGCCTATATTCGCCTATATTTGGTTGTATCTTTCCTATTTTGTGTATTTTCAAACAAAACAACTTATAATCACATTAAACTAACTATATATATATGATGTTTGAGGTGTTTATAACTTAAACTAGCATCAAACTACTCGTATTCATTCAATTTCAAGTGAAATGGCCTAAAATGGCCTATATTAGCCTATATTTGGTTCTATCTTTCCTATTTTGTGTATTTTCAATCAAAATAACTTACAATCACATTAAACTAACTATATATATGATGTTTGAGGTGTTTATAACTTAAACTAGCATCAAACTACTCGTATTCATTCAATTTCAAGTGAAATGGCCTAAAATGGCCTATATTAGCCTATATTTGGTTCTATCTTTCCTATTTTGTGTATTTTCAATCAAAACAACTTACAATCACATTAAACTAACTATATATATATGATGTTTGAGGTGTTTATAACTTAAACTAGCATCAAACTACTCGTATTCATTCAATTTCAAGTGAAATGGCCTAAAATGGCCTATATTAGCCTATATTTGGTTCTATCTTTCCTATTTTGTGTATTTTCAATCAAAACAACTTACAATCACATTAAACTAACTATATATATGATGTTTGAGGTGTTTATAACTTAAACTAGCATCAAACTACTCGTATTCATTCAATTTCAAGTGAAATGGCCTAAAATGGCCTATATTAGCCTATATTTGGTTCTATCTTTCCTATTTTGTGTATTTTCAATCAAAACAACTTATAATCACATTAAACTAACTATATATATGATGTTTGAGGTGTTTATAACTTAAACTAGCATCAAACTACTCGTATTCATTCAATTTCAAGTGAAATGGCCTAAAATGGCCTATATTAGCCTATATTTGGTTCTATCTTTCCTATTTTGTGTATTTTCAATCAAAACAACTTACAATCACATTAAACTAACTATATATATATGATGTTTGAGGTGTTTATAACTTAAACTAGCATCAAACTACTCGTATTCATTCAATTTCAAGTGAAATGGCCTAAAATGGCCTATATTAGCCTATATTTGGTTCTATCTTTCCTATTTTGTGTATTTTCAATCAAAACAACTTACAATCACATTAAACTAACTATATATATGATGTTTGAGGTGTTTATAACTTAAACTAGCATCAAACTACTCGTATTCATTCAATTTCAAGTGAAATGGCCTAAAATGGCCTATATTAGCCTATATTTGGTTCTATCTTTCCTATTTTGTGTATTTTCAATCAAAACAACTTACAATCACATTAAACTAACTATATATATGATGTTTGAGGTGTTTATAACTTAAACTAGCATCAAACTACTCGTATTCATTCAATTTCAAGTGAAATGGCCTAAAATGGCCTATATTAGCCTATATTTGGTTCTATCTTTCCTATTTTGTGTATTTTCAATCAAAACAACTTACAATCACATTAAACTAACTATATATATGATGTTTGAGGTGTTTATAACTTAAACTAGCATCAAAATACTCGTATTCATTCAATTTCAAGTGAAATGGCCTAAAATGGCCTATATTAGCCTATATTTGGTTGTATCTTTCCTATTTTGTGTATTTTCAAACAAAACAACTTATAATCACATTAAACTAACTATATATATGATGTTTGAGGTGTTTATAACTTAAACTAGCATCAAACTACTCGTATTCATTCAATTTCAAGTGAAATGGCCTAAAATGGCCTATATTAGCCTATATTTGGTTCTATCTTTCCTATTTTGTGTATTTTCAATCAAAACAACTTACAATCACATTAAACTAACTATATATATATGATGTTTGAGGTGTTTATAACTTAAACTAGCATCAAACTACTCGTATTCATTCAATTTCAAGTGAAATGGCCTAAAATGGCCTATATTAGCCTATATTTGGTTCTATCTTTCCTATTTTGTGTATTTTCAATCAAAACAACTTACAATCACATTAAACTAACTATATATATGATGTTTGAGGTGTTTATAACTTAAACTAGCATCAAACTACTCGTATTCATTCAATTTCAAGTGAAATGGCCTAAAATGGCCTATATTAGCCTATATTTGGTTCTATCTTTCCTATTTTGTGTATTTTCAATCAAAACAACTTACAATCACATTAAACTAACTATATATATGATGTTTGAGGTGTTTATAACTTAAACTAGCATCAAACTACTCGTATTCATTCAATTTCAAGTGAAATGGCCTAAAATGGCCTATATTAGCCTATATTTGGTTCTATCTTTCCTATTTTGTGTATTTTCAATCAAAACAACTTACAATCACATTAAACTAACTATATATATGATGTTTGAGGTGTTTATAACTTAAACTAGCATCAAAATACTCGTATTCATTCAATTTCAAGTGAAATGGCCTAAAATGGCCTATATTAGCCTATATTTGGTTCTATCTTTCCTATTTTGTGTATTTTCAATCAAAACAACTTACAATCACATTAAACTAACTATATATATATGATGTTTGAGGTGTTTATAACTTAAACTAGCATCAAACTACTCGTATTCATTCAATTTCAAGTGAAATGGCCTAAAATGGCCTATATTAGCCTATATTTGGTTCTATCTTTCCTATTTTGTGTATTTTCAATCAAAACAACTTACAATCACATTAAACTAACTATATATATGATGTTTGAGGTGTTTATAACTTAAACTAGCATCAAACTACTCGTATTCATTCAATTTCAAGTGAAATGGCCTAAAATGGCCTATATTAGCCTATATTTGGTTCTATCTTTCCTATTTTGTGTATTTTCAATCAAAACAACTTACAATCACATTAAACTAACTATATATATGATGTTTGAGGTGTTTATAACTTAAACTAGCATCAAACTACTCGTATTCATTCAATTTCAAGTGAAATGGCCTAAAATGGCCTATATTAGCCTATATTTGGTTCTATCTTTCCTATTTTGTGTATTTTCAATCAAAACAACTTACAATCACATTAAACTAACTATATATATGATGTTTGAGGTGTTTATAACTTAAACTAGCATCAAACTACTCGTATTCATTCAATTTCAAGTGAAATGGCCTAAAATGGCCTATATTAGCCTATATTTGGTTCTATCTTTCCTATTTTGTGTATTTTCAATCAAAACAACTTACAATCACATTAAACTAACTATATATATGATGTTTGAGGTGTTTATAACTTAAACTAGCATCAAACTACTCGTATTCATTCAATTTCAAGTGAAATGGCCTAAAATGGCCTATATTAGCCTATATTTGGTTCTATCTTTCCTATTTTGTGTATTTTCAATCAAAACAACTTACAATCACATTAAACTAACTATATATATGATGTTTGAGGTGTTTATAACTTAAACTAGCATCAAACTACTCGTATTCATTCAATTTCAAGTGAAATGGCCTAAAATGGCCTATATTAGCCTATATTTGGTTCTATCTTTCCTATTTTGTGTATTTTCAATCAAAACAACTTACAATCACATTAAACTAACTATATATATGATGTTTGAGGTGTTTATAACTTAAACTAGCATCAAACTACTCGTATTCATTCAATTTCAAGTGAAATGGCCTAAAATGGCCTATATTAGCCTATATTTGGTTCTATCTTTCCTATTTTGTGTATTTTCAATCAAAACAACTTACAATCACATTAAACTAACTATATATATATGATGTTTGAGGTGTTTATAACTTAAACTAGCATCAAACTACTCGTATTCATTCAATTTCAAGTGAAATGGCCTAAAATGGCCTATATTAGCCTATATTTGGTTCTATCTTTCCTATTTTGTGTATTTTCAATCAAAACAACTTACAATCACATTAAACTAACTATATATATGATGTTTGAGGTGTTTATAACTTAAACTAGCATCAAACTACTCGTATTCATTCAATTTCAAGTGAAATGGCCTAAAATGGCCTATATTAGCCTATATTTGGTTCTATCTTTCCTATTTTGTGTATTTTCAATCAAAACAACTTACAATCACATTAAACTAACTATATATATATGATGTTTGAGGTGTTTATAACTTAAACTAGCATCAAACTACTCGTATTCATTCAATTTCAAGTGAAATGGCCTAAAATGGCCTATATTAGCCTATATTTGGTTCTATCTTTCCTATTTTGTGTATTTTCAATCAAAACAACTTACAATCACATTAAACTAACTATATATATGATGTTTGAGGTGTTTATAACTTAAACTAGCATCAAACTACTCGTATTCATTCAATTTCAAGTGAAATGGCCTAAAATGGCCTATATTAGCCTATATTTGGTTCTATCTTTCCTATTTTGTGTATTTTCAATCAAAACAACTTACAATCACATTAAACTAACTATATATATATGATGTTTGAGGTGTTTATAACTTAAACTAGCATCAAACTACTCGTATTCATTCAATTTCAAGTGAAATGGCCTAAAATGGCCTATATTAGCCTATATTTGGTTCTATCTTTCCTATTTTGTGTATTTTCAATCAAAACAACTTACAATCACATTAAACTAACTATATATATGATGTTTGAGGTGTTTATAACTTAAACTAGCATCAAACTACTCGTATTCATTCAATTTCAAGTGAAATGGCCTAAAATGGCCTATATTAGCCTATATTTGGTTCTATCTTTCCTATTTTGTGTATTTTCAATCAAAACAACTTACAATCACATTAAACTAACTATATATATGATGTTTGAGGTGTTTATAACTTAAACTAGCATCAAACTACTCGTATTCATTCAATTTCAAGTGAAATGGCCTAAAATGGCCTATATTAGCCTATATTTGGTTCTATCTTTCCTATTTTGTGTATTTTCAATCAAAACAACTTACAATCACATTAAACTAACTATATATATATGATGTTTGAGGTGTTTATAACTTAAACTAGCATCAAACTACTCGTATTCATTCAATTTCAAGTGAAATGGCCTAAAATGGCCTATATTAGCCTATATTTGGTTCTATCTTTCCTATTTTGTGTATTTTCAATCAAAACAACTTACAATCACATTAAACTAACTATATATATGATGTTTGAGGTGTTTATAACTTAAACTAGCATCAAACTACTCGTATTCATTCAATTTCAAGTGAAATGGCCTAAAATGGCCTATATTAGCCTATATTTGGTTCTATCTTTCCTATTTTGTGTATTTTCAATCAAAACAACTTACAATCACATTAAACTAACTATATATATGATGTTTGAGGTGTTTATAACTTAAACTAGCATCAAACTACTCGTATTCATTCAATTTCAAGTGAAATGGCCTAAAATGGCCTATATTAGCCTATATTTGGTTCTATCTTTCCTATTTTGTGTATTTTCAATCAAAACAACTTACAATCACATTAAACTAACTATATATATGATGTTTGAGGTGTTTATAACTTAAACTAGCATCAAAATACTCGTATTCATTCAATTTCAAGTGAAATGGCCTAAAATGGCCTATATTAGCCTATATTTGGTTGTATCTTTCCTATTTTGTGTATTTTCAATCAAAACAACTTATAATCACATTAAACTAACTATATATATGATGTTTGAGGTGTTTATAACTTAAACTAGCATCAAACTACTCGTATTCATTCAATTTCAAGTGAAATGGCCTAAAATGGCCTATATTAGCCTATATTTGGTTCTATCTTTCCTATTTTGTGTATTTTCAATCAAAACAACTTACAATCACATTAAACTAACTATATATATATGATGTTTGAGGTGTTTATAACTTAAACTAGCATCAAACTACTCGTATTCATTCAATTTCAAGTGAAATGGCCTAAAATGGCCTATATTAGCCTATATTTGGTTCTATCTTTCCTATTTTGTGTATTTTCAATCAAAACAACTTACAATCACATTAAACTAACTATATATATGATGTTTGAGGTGTTTATAACTTAAACTAGCATCAAACTACTCGTATTCATTCAATTTCAAGTGAAATGGCCTAAAATGGCCTATATTAGCCTATATTTGGTTCTATCTTTCCTATTTTGTGTATTTTCAATCAAAACAACTTACAATCACATTAAACTAACTATATATATGATGTTTGAGGTGTTTATAACTTAAACTAGCATCAAACTACTCGTATTCATTCAATTTCAAGTGAAATGGCCTAAAATGGCCTATATTAGCCTATATTTGGTTCTATCTTTCCTATTTTGTGTATTTTCAATCAAAACAACTTACAATCACATTAAACTAACTATATATATGATGTTTGAGGTGTTTATAACTTAAACTAGCATCAAAATACTCGTATTCATTCAATTTCAAGTGAAATGGCCTATATTCGCCTATATTTGGTTGTATCTTTCCTATTTTGTGTATTTTCAAACAAAACAACTTATAATCACATTAAACTAACTATATATATATGATGTTTGAGGTGTTTATAACTTAAACTAGCATCAAACTACTCGTATTCATTCAATTTCAAGTGAAATGGCCTAAAATGGCCTATATTAGCCTATATTTGGTTCTATCTTTCCTATTTTGTGTATTTTCAATCAAAACAACTTACAATCACATTAAACTAACTATATATATGATGTTTGAGGTGTTTATAACTTAAACTAGCATCAAACTACTCGTATTCATTCAATTTCAAGTGAAATGGCCTAAAATGGCCTATATTAGCCTATATTTGGTTCTATCTTTCCTATTTTGTGTATTTTCAATCAAAACAACTTACAATCACATTAAACTAACTATATATATGATGTTTGAGGTGTTTATAACTTAAACTAGCATCAAACTACTCGTATTCATTCAATTTCAAGTGAAATGGCCTAAAATGGCCTATATTAGCCTATATTTGGTTCTATCTTTCCTATTTTGTGTATTTTCAATCAAAACAACTTACAATCACATTAAACTAACTATATATATGATGTTTGAGGTGTTTATAACTTAAACTAGCATCAAACTACTCGTATTCATTCAATTTCAAGTGAAATGGCCTAAAATGGCCTATATTAGCCTATATTTGGTTCTATCTTTCCTATTTTGTGTATTTTCAATCAAAACAACTTACAATCACATTAAACTAACTATATATATGATGTTTGAGGTGTTTATAACTTAAACTAGCATCAAACTACTCGTATTCATTCAATTTCAAGTGAAATGGCCTAAAATGGCCTATATTAGCCTATATTTGGTTCTATCTTTCCTATTTTGTGTATTTTCAATCAAAACAACTTACAATCACATTAAACTAACTATATATATGATGTTTGAGGTGTTTATAACTTAAACTAGCATCAAACTACTCGTATTCATTCAATTTCAAGTGAAATGGCCTAAAATGGCCTATATTAGCCTATATTTGGTTCTATCTTTCCTATTTTGTGTATTTTCAATCAAAACAACTTACAATCACATTAAACTAACTATATATATGATGTTTGAGGTGTTTATAACTTAAACTAGCATCAAACTACTCGTATTCATTCAATTTCAAGTGAAATGGCCTAAAATGGCCTATATTAGCCTATATTTGGTTCTATCTTTCCTATTTTGTGTATTTTCAATCAAAACAACTTACAATCACATTAAACTAACTATATATATATGATGTTTGAGGTGTTTATAACTTAAACTAGCATCAAACTACTCGTATTCATTCAATTTCAAGTGAAATGGCCTAAAATGGCCTATATTAGCCTATATTTGGTTCTATCTTTCCTATTTTGTGTATTTTCAATCAAAACAACTTACAATCACATTAAACTAACTATATATATATGATGTTTGAGGTGTTTATAACTTAAACTAGCATCAAACTACTCGTATTCATTCAATTTCAAGTGAAATGGCCTAAAATGGCCTATATTAGCCTATATTTGGTTCTATCTTTCCTATTTTGTGTATTTTCAATCAAAACAACTTACAATCACATTAAACTAACTATATATATGATGTTTGAGGTGTTTATAACTTAAACTAGCATCAAACTACTCGTATTCATTCAATTTCAAGTGAAATGGCCTAAAATGGCCTATATTAGCCTATATTTGGTTCTATCTTTCCTATTTTGTGTATTTTCAATCAAAACAACTTACAATCACATTAAACTAACTATATATATGATGTTTGAGGTGTTTATAACTTAAACTAGCATCAAACTACTCGTATTCATTCAATTTCAAGTGAAATGGCCTAAAATGGCCTATATTAGCCTATATTTGGTTCTATCTTTCCTATTTTGTGTATTTTCAATCAAAACAACTTACAATCACATTAAACTAACATATATATATGATGTTTGAGGTGTTTATAACTTAAACTAGCATCAAACTACTCGTATTCATTCAATTTCAAGTGAAATGGCCTAAAATGGCCTATATTAGCCTATATTTGGTTCTATCTTTCCTATTTTGTGTATTTTCAATCAAAACAACTTACAATCACATTAAACTAACTATATATATGATGTTTGAGGTGTTTATAACTTAAACTAGCATCAAACTACTCGTATTCATTCAATTTCAAGTGAAATGGCCTAAAATGGCCTATATTAGCCTATATTTGGTTCTATCTTTCCTATTTTGTGTATTTTCAATCAAAACAACTTACAATCACATTAAACTAACTATATATATGATGTTTGAGGTGTTTATAACTTAAACTAGCATCAAACTACTCGTATTCATTCAATTTCAAGTGAAATGGCCTAAAATGGCCTATATTAGCCTATATTTGGTTCTATCTTTCCTATTTTGTGTATTTTCAATCAAAACAACTTACAATCACATTAAACTAACTATATATATGATGTTTGAGGTGTTTATAACTTAAACTAGCATCAAACTACTCGTATTCATTCAATTTCAAGTGAAATGGCCTAAAATGGCCTATATTAGCCTATATTTGGTTCTATCTTTCCTATTTTGTGTATTTTCAATCAAAACAACTTACAATCACATTAAACTAACTATATATATGATGTTTGAGGTGTTTATAACTTAAACTAGCATCAAACTACTCGTATTCATTCAATTTCAAGTGAAATGGCCTAAAATGGCCTATATTAGCCTATATTTGGTTCTATCTTTCCTATTTTGTGTATTTTCAATCAAAACAACTTACAATCACATTAAACTAACTATATATATGATGTTTGAGGTGTTTATAACTTAAACTAGCATCAAACTACTCGTATTCATTCAATTTCAAGTGAAATGGCCTAAAATGGCCTATATTAGCCTATATTTGGTTCTATCTTTCCTATTTTGTGTATTTTCAATCAAAACAACTTACAATCACATTAAACTAACTATATATATGATGTTTGAGGTGTTTATAACTTAAACTAGCATCAAACTACTCGTATTCATTCAATTTCAAGTGAAATGGCCTAAAATGGCCTATATTAGCCTATATTTGGTTCTATCTTTCCTATTTTGTGTATTTTCAATCAAAACAACTTACAATCACATTAAACTAACTATATATATGATGTTTGAGGTGTTTATAACTTAAACTAGCATCAAACTACTCGTATTCATTCAATTTCAAGTGAAATGGCCTAAAATGGCCTATATTAGCCTATATTTGGTTCTATCTTTCCTATTTTGTGTATTTTCAATCAAAACAACTTACAATCACATTAAACTAACTATATATATGATGTTTGAGGTGTTTATAACTTAAACTAGCATCAAACTACTCGTATTCATTCAATTTCAAGTGAAATGGCCTAAAATGGCCTATATTAGCCTATATTTGGTTCTATCTTTCCTATTTTGTGTATTTTCAATCAAAACAACTTACAATCACATTAAACTAACTATATATATGATGTTTGAGGTGTTTATAACTTAAACTAGCATCAAACTACTCGTATTCATTCAATTTCAAGTGAAATGGCCTAAAATGGCCTATATTAGCCTATATTTGGTTCTATCTTTCCTATTTTGTGTATTTTCAATCAAAACAACTTACAATCACATTAAACTAACTATATATATGATGTTTGAGGTGTTTATAACTTAAACTAGCATCAAACTACTCGTATTCATTCAATTTCAAGTGAAATGGCCTAAAATGGCCTATATTAGCCTATATTTGGTTCTATCTTTCCTATTTTGTGTATTTTCAATCAAAACAACTTACAATCACATTAAACTAACTATATATATGATGTTTGAGGTGTTTATAACTTAAACTAGCATCAAACTACTCGTATTCATTCAATTTCAAGTGAAATGGCCTAAAATGGCCTATATTAGCCTATATTTGGTTCTATCTTTCCTATTTTGTGTATTTTCAATCAAAACAACTTACAATCACATTAAACTAACTATATATATGATGTTTGAGGTGTTTATAACTTAAACTAGCATCAAACTACTCGTATTCATTCAATTTCAAGTGAAATGGCCTAAAATGGCCTATATTAGCCTATATTTGGTTCTATCTTTCCTATTTTGTGTATTTTCAATCAAAACAACTTACAATCACATTAAACTAACTATATATATGATGTTTGAGGTGTTTATAACTTAAACTAGCATCAAACTACTCGTATTCATTCAATTTCAAGTGAAATGGCCTAAAATGGCCTATATTAGCCTATATTTGGTTCTATCTTTCCTATTTTGTGTATTTTCAATCAAAACAACTTACAATCACATTAAACTAACTATATATATGATGTTTGAGGTGTTTATAACTTAAACTAGCATCAAACTACTCGTATTCATTCAATTTCAAGTGAAATGGCCTAAAATGGCCTATATTAGCCTATATTTGGTTCTATCTTTCCTATTTTGTGTATTTTCAATCAAAACAACTTACAATCACATTAAACTAACTATATATATGATGTTTGAGGTGTTTATAACTTAAACTAGCATCAAACTACTCGTATTCATTCAATTTCAAGTGAAATGGCCTAAAATGGCCTATATTAGCCTATATTTGGTTCTATCTTTCCTATTTTGTGTATTTTCAATCAAAACAACTTACAATCACATTAAACTAACTATATATATGATGTTTGAGGTGTTTATAACTTAAACTAGCATCAAACTACTCGTATTCATTCAATTTCAAGTGAAATGGCCTAAAATGGCCTATATTAGCCTATATTTGGTTCTATCTTTCCTATTTTGTGTATTTTCAATCAAAACAACTTACAATCACATTAAACTAACTATATATATGATGTTTGAGGTGTTTATAACTTAAACTAGCATCAAACTACTCGTATTCATTCAATTTCAAGTGAAATGGCCTAAAATGGCCTATATTAGCCTATATTTGGTTCTATCTTTCCTATTTTGTGTATTTTCAATCAAAACAACTTACAATCACATTAAACTAACTATATATATGATGTTTGAGGTGTTTATAACTTAAACTAGCATCAAACTACTCGTATTCATTCAATTTCAAGTGAAATGGCCTAAAATGGCCTATATTAGCCTATATTTGGTTCTATCTTTCCTATTTTGTGTATTTTCAATCAAAACAACTTACAATCACATTAAACTAACTATATATATGATGTTTGAGGTGTTTATAACTTAAACTAGCATCAAACTACTCGTATTCATTCAATTTCAAGTGAAATGGCCTAAAATGGCCTATATTAGCCTATATTTGGTTCTATCTTTCCTATTTTGTGTATTTTCAATCAAAACAACTTACAATCACATTAAACTAACTATATATATGATGTTTGAGGTGTTTATAACTTAAACTAGCATCAAACTACTCGTATTCATTCAATTTCAAGTGAAATGGCCTAAAATGGCCTATATTAGCCTATATTTGGTTCTATCTTTCCTATTTTGTGTATTTTCAATCAAAACAACTTACAATCACATTAAACTAACTATATATATATGATGTTTGAGGTGTTTATAACTTAAACTAGCATCAAACTACTCGTATTCATTCAATTTCAAGTGAAATGGCCTAAAATGGCCTATATTAGCCTATATTTGGTTCTATCTTTCCTATTTTGTGTATTTTCAATCAAAACAACTTACAATCACATTAAACTAACTATATATATGATGTTTGAGGTGTTTATAACTTAAACTAGCATCAAACTACTCGTATTCATTCAATTTCAAGTGAAATGGCCTAAAATGGCCTATATTAGCCTATATTTGGTTCTATCTTTCCTATTTTGTGTATTTTCAATCAAAACAACTTACAATCACATTAAACTAACTATATATATGATGTTTGAGGTGTTTATAACTTAAACTAGCATCAAACTACTCGTATTCATTCAATTTCAAGTGAAATGGCCTAAAATGGCCTATATTAGCCTATATTTGGTTCTATCTTTCCTATTTTGTGTATTTTCAATCAAAACAACTTACAATCACATTAAACTAACTATATATATGATGTTTGAGGTGTTTATAACTTAAACTAGCATCAAACTACTCGTATTCATTCAATTTCAAGTGAAATGGCCTAAAATGGCCTATATTAGCCTATATTTGGTTCTATCTTTCCTATTTTGTGTATTTTCAATCAAAACAACTTACAATCACATTAAACTAACTATATATATGATGTTTGAGGTGTTTATAACTTAAACTAGCATCAAACTACTCGTATTCATTCAATTTCAAGTGAAATGGCCTAAAATGGCCTATATTAGCCTATATTTGGTTCTATCTTTCCTATTTTGTGTATTTTCAATCAAAACAACTTACAATCACATTAAACTAACTATATATATGATGTTTGAGGTGTTTATAACTTAAACTAGCATCAAACTACTCGTATTCATTCAATTTCAAGTGAAATGGCCTAAAATGGCCTATATTAGCCTATATTTGGTTCTATCTTTCCTATTTTGTGTATTTTCAATCAAAACAACTTACAATCACATTAAACTAACTATATATATGATGTTTGAGGTGTTTATAACTTAAACTAGCATCAAACTACTCGTATTCATTCAATTTCAAGTGAAATGGCCTAAAATGGCCTATATTAGCCTATATTTGGTTCTATCTTTCCTATTTTGTGTATTTTCAATCAAAACAACTTACAATCACATTAAACTAACTATATATATGATGTTTGAGGTGTTTATAACTTAAACTAGCATCAAACTACTCGTATTCATTCAATTTCAAGTGAAATGGCCTAAAATGGCCTATATTAGCCTATATTTGGTTCTATCTTTCCTATTTTGTGTATTTTCAATCAAAACAACTTACAATCACATTAAACTAACTATATATATGATGTTTGAGGTGTTTATAACTTAAACTAGCATCAAACTACTCGTATTCATTCAATTTCAAGTGAAATGGCCTAAAATGGCCTATATTAGCCTATATTTGGTTCTATCTTTCCTATTTTGTGTATTTTCAATCAAAACAACTTACAATCACATTAAACTAACTATATATATGATGTTTGAGGTGTTTATAACTTAAACTAGCATCAAACTACTCGTATTCATTCAATTTCAAGTGAAATGGCCTAAAATGGCCTATATTAGCCTATATTTGGTTCTATCTTTCCTATTTTGTGTATGTTCAATCACAACAACTTACAATCACATTAAACTAACTATATATATATGATGTTTGAGGTGTTTATAACTTAAACTAGCATCAAACTACTCGTATTCATTCAATTTCAAGTGAAATGGCCTAAAATGGCCTATATTAGCCTATATTTGGTTCTATCTTTCCTATTTTGTGTATTTTCAATCAAAACAACTTATAATCACATTAAACTAACTATATATATGATGTTTGGAGGTGTTTATAACTTAAACTAGCATCAAACTACTCGTATTCATTCAATTTCAAGTGAAATGGCCTAAAATGGCCTATATTAGCCTATATTTGGTTCTATCTTTCCTATTTTGTGTATTTTCAATCAAAACAACTTATAATCACATTAAACTAACTATATATATGATGTTTGAGGTGTTTATAACTTAAACTAGCATCAAACTACTCGTATTCATTCAATTTCAAGTGAAATGGCCTAAAATGGCCTATATTAGCCTATATTTGGTTCTATCTTTCCTATTTTGTGTATTTTCAATCAAAACAACTTACAATCACATTAAACTAACTATATATATGATGTTTGAGGTGTTTATAACTTAAACTAGCATCAAACTACTCGTATTCATTCAATTTCAAGTGAAATGGCCTAAAATGGCCTATATTAGCCTATATTTGGTTCTATCTTTCCTATTTTGTGTATTTTCAATCAAAACAACTTACAATCACATTAAACTAACTATATATATGATGTTTGAGGTGTTTATAACTTAAACTAGCATCAAACTACTCGTATTCATTCAATTTCAAGTGAAATGGCCTAAAATGGCCTATATTAGCCTATATTTGGTTCTATCTTTCCTATTTTGTGTATTTTCAATCAAAACAACTTACAATCACATTAAACTAACTATATATATGATGTTTGAGGTGTTTATAACTTAAACTAGCATCAAACTACTCGTATTCATTCAATTTCAAGTGAAATGGCCTAAAATGGCCTATATTAGCCTATATTTGGTTCTATCTTTCCTATTTTGTGTATTTTCAATCAAAACAACTTACAATCACATTAAACTAACTATATATATGATGTTTGAGGTGTTTATAACTTAAACTAGCATCAAACTACTCGTATTCATTCAATTTCAAGTGAAATGGCCTAAAATGGCCTATATTAGCCTATATTTGGTTCTATCTTTCCTATTTTGTGTATTTTCAATCAAAACAACTTATAATCACATTAAACTAACTATATATATGATGTTTGAGGTGTTTATAACTTAAACTAGCATCAAACTACTCGTATTCATTCAATTTCAAGTGAAATGGCCTAAAATGGCCTATATTAGCCTATATTTGGTTCTATCTTTCCTATTTTGTGTATTTTCAATCAAAACAACTTACAATCACATTAAACTAACTATATATATGATGTTTGAGGTGTTTATAACTTAAACTAGCATCAAACTACTCGTATTCATTCAATTTCAAGTGAAATGGCCTAAAATGGCCTATATTAGCCTATATTTGGTTCTATCTTTCCTATTTTGTGTATTTTCAATCAAAACAACTTATAATCACATTAAACTAACTATATATATGATGTTTGAGGTGTTTATAACTTAAACTAGCATCAAACTACTCGTATTCATTCAATTTCAAGTGAAATGGCCTAAAATGGCCTATATTAGCCTATATTTGGTTCTATCTTTCCTATTTTGTGTATTTTCAATCAAAACAACTTACAATCACATTAAACTAACTATATATATGATGTTTGAGGTGTTTATAACTTAAACTAGCATCAAACTACTCGTATTCATTCAATTTCAAGTGAAATGGCCTAAAATGGCCTATATTAGCCTATATTTGGTTCTATCTTTCCTATTTTGTGTATTTTCAATCAAAACAACTTATAATCACATTAAACTAACTATATATATGATGTTTGAGGTGTTTATAACTTAAACTAGCATCAAACTACTCGTATTCATTCAATTTCAAGTGAAATGGCCTAAAATGGCCTATATTAGCCTATATTTGGTTCTAACTTTCCTATTTTGTGTATTTTCAATCAAAACAACTTATAATCACATTAAACTAACTATATATATGATGTTTGAGGTGTTTATAACTTAAACTAGCATCAAACTACTCGTATTCATTCATTTTCAAGTGAAATGGCCTAAAATGGCCTATATTAGCCTATATTTGGTTCTATCTTTCCTATTTTGTGTATTTTCAATCAAAACAACTTATAATCACATTAAACTAACTATATATATGATGTTTGAGGTGTTTATAACTTAAACTAGCATCAAACTACTCGTATTCATTCATTTTCAAGTGAAATGGCCTAAAATGGCCTATATTAGCCTATATTTGGTTCTATCTTTCCTATTTTGTGTATTTTCAATCAAAACAACTTATAATCACATTAAACTAACTATATATATGATGTTTGAGGTGTTTATAACTTAAACTAGCATCAAATACTACTCGTATTCATTCATTTTCAAGTGAAATGGCCTAAAATGGCCTATATTAGCCTATATTTGGTTCTATCTTTCCTATTTTGTGTATTTTCAATCAAAACAACTTATAATCACATTAAACTAACTATATATATGATGTTTGAGGTGTTTATAACTTAAACTAGCATCAAACTACTCGTATTCATTCATTTTCAAGTGAAATGGCCTAAAATGGCCTATATTAGCCTATATTTGGTTCTAACTTTCCTATTTTGTGTATTTTCAATCAAAACAACTTATAATCACATTAAACTAACTATATATATGATGTTTGAGGTGTTTATAACTTAAACTAGCATCAAACTACTCGTATTCATTCATTTTCAAGTGAAATGGCCTAAAATGGCCTATATTAGCCTATATTTGGTTCTAACTTTCCTATTTTGTGTATTTTCAATCAAAACAACTTATAATCACATTAAACTAACTATATATATGATGTTTGAGGTGTTTATAACTTAAACTAGCATCAAACTACTCGTATTCATTCATTTTCAAGTGAAATGGCCTAAAATGGCCTATATTAGCCTATATTTGGTTCTATCTTTCCTATTTTGTGTATTTTCAATCAAAACAACTTATAATCACATTAAACTAACTATATATATGATGTTTGAGGTGTTTATAACTTAAACTAGCATCAAACTACTCGTATTCATTCATTTTCAAGTGAAATGGCCTAAAATGGCCTATATTAGCCTATATTTGGTTCTAACTTTCCTATTTTGTGTATTTTCAATCAAAACAACTTATAATCACATTAAACTAACTATATATATGATGTTTGAGGTGTTTATAACTTAAACTAGCATCAAACTACTCGTATTCATTCATTTTCAAGTGAAATGGCCTAAAATGGCCTATATTAGCCTATATTTGGTTCTATCTTTCCTATTTTGTGTATTTTCAATCAAAACAACTTATAATCACATTAAACTAACTATATATATGATGTTTGAGGTGTTTATAACTTAAACTAGCATCAAACTACTCGTATTCATTCATTTTCAAGTGAAATGGCCTAAAATGGCCTATATTAGCCTATATTTGGTTCTAACTTTCCTATTTTGTGTATTTTCAATCAAAACAACTTATAATCACATTAAACTAACTATATATATGATGTTTGAGGTGTTTATAACTTAAACTAGCATCAAACTACTCGTATTCATTCATTTTCAAGTGAAATGGCCTAAAATGGCCTATATTAGCCTATATTTGGTTCTATCTTTCCTATTTTGTGTATTTTCAATCAAAACAACTTATAATCACATTAAACTAACTATATATATGATGTTTGAGGTGTTTATAACTTAAACTAGCATCAAACTACTCGTATTCATTCATTTTCAAGTGAAATGGCCTAAAATGGCCTATATTAGCCTATATTTGGTTCTAACTTTCCTATTTTGTGTATTTTCAATCAAAACAACTTATAATCACATTAAACTAACTATATATATGATGTTTGAGGTGTTTATAACTTAAACTAGCATCAAACTACTCGTATTCATTCATTTTCAAGTGAAATGGCCTAAAATGGCCTATATTAGCCTATATTTGGTTCTAACTTTCCTATTTTGTGTATTTTCAATCAAAACAACTTATAATCACATTAAACTAACTATATATATGATGTTTGAGGTGTTTATAACTTAAACTAGCATCAAACTACTCGTATTCATTCATTTTCAAGTGAAATGGCCTAAAATGGCCTATATTAGCCTATATTTGGTTCTAACTTTCCTATTTTGTGTATTTTCAATCAAAACAACTTATAATCACATTAAACTAACTATATATATGATGTTTGAGGTGTTTATAACTTAAACTAGCATCAAACTACTCGTATTCATTCATTTTCAAGTGAAATGGCCTAAAATGGCCTATATTAGCCTATATTTGGTTCTAATCTTTCCTATTTTGTGTATTTTCAATCAAAACAACTTATAATCACATTAAACTAACTATATATATGATGTTTGAGGTGTTTATAACTTAAACTAGCATCAAACTACTCGTATTCATTCATTTTCAAGTGAAATGGCCTAAAATGGCCTATATTAGCCTATATTTGGTTCTAACTTTCCTATTTTGTGTATTTTCAATCAAAACAACTTATAATCACATTAAACTAACTATATATATGATGTTTGAGGTGTTTATAACTTAAACTAGCATCAAACTACTCGTATTCATTCATTTCAAGTGAAATGGCCTAAAATGGCCTATATTAGCCTATATTTGGTTCTAACTTTCCTATTTTGTGTATTTTCAATCAAAACAACTTATAATCACATTAAACTAACTATATATATGATGTTTGAGGTGTTTATAACTTAAACTAGCATCAAACTACTCGTATTCATTCATTTTCAAGTGAAATGGCCTAAAATGGCCTATATTAGCCTATATTTGGTTCTAACTTTCCTATTTTGTGTATTTTCAATCAAAACAACTTATAATCACATTAAACTAACTATATATATGATGTTTGAGGTGTTTATAACTTAAACTAGCATCAAACTACTCGTATTCATTCATTTTCAAGTGAAATGGCCTAAAATGGCCTATATTAGCCTATATTTGGTTCTAACTTTCCTATTTTGTGTATTTTCAATCAAAACAACTTATAATTCACATTAAATAACTAACTATATATATGATGTTTGAGGTGTTTATAACTTAAACTAGCATCAAACTACTCGTATTCATTCATTTTCAAGTGGAAATGGCCTAAAATGGCCTATATTAGCCTATATTTGGTTCTAACTTTCCTATTTTGTGTATTTACAATCAAAACAACTTATAATCACATTAAACTAACTATATATATGATGTTTGAGGTTTTTATAACTTAAACTAGCATCAAACTACTCGTATTCATTCATTTTCAAGTGAAATGGCCTAAAATGGCCTATATTAGCCTATATTTGGTTCTAACTTTCCTATTTTGTGTATTTTCAATCAAAACAACTTATAATCACATTAAACTAACTTATATATGATGTTTGAGGTGTTTATAACTTAAACTAGCATCAAACTACTCGTATTCATTCATTTTCCAAGTAAAATGGCCTAAAATGGCCTATATTAGCCTTATTTGGTTCTTAACTTTCCTATTTTGTGTATTTTCAATCAAAACAACTTATAATCACATTAAACTAACTATATATATGATGTTTGAGGTGTTTATAACCCTTAAACTAGCATCAAACTACTCGTATTCATACATTTTCAAGTGAAATGGCCTATATTAGCCTATATTTGGTTCTAACTTTCCTATTTTGTGTATTATTTTCAATCAAAACAACTTATAATCACATTAAACTAACTATATATATGATGTTTGAGGTGTTTATAA